>VWZE01025236.1:1867-16174 GCA_013396675.1 Eubucco bourcierii | reverse complement strand
AAATATGATGGACAGTGGTTTGGCAACTTCATCTTTATTTCACAAGCATCTGGCTACAGTTGCAGTTTGAGCCCAATCAAGGGTAGGCTATTTTTTCTGCTACTTTATGCCATGGTACCATGACTGGAGCTCTGAAATGTTAGGGTGGTATGAACTCCAGTATACATCTAACTGCAGAATTTCTTGTAAGATAAACAGCTCTCAAACTTTTGCTCCATTGCATGTTTTTTCTTTCTGCCTAATGTCATACAGGTTGATGGATGTAACTTCTTGTGCCTGTGGGGTGCTGTCATATTCTGTCACTGTCATTGTTTTGAGAATTTAGGTGATAGAAGAGAAGGCTTCGAGGGGACCTGATAGTAGCCTTCCAGTATCTGAAGGGGGCCTACAGGAAGGCTGGGGAAGGATTATTTACAAGGTCTTGCAATGACAGGACAAGGGGCAATGGGTTTAAAGTGGCAGAGGGGAGATTTAGACTGCATATTAGGAGGAAGTTCTTTCCAGTGAGGGTGGTGAGGTACTGGCACAGGTTGCCCAGGGAGGTTGTGGCTGCTCCCTCCCTGGAGGTGTTCAAGGCCAGATTGGATGAGTCCTTGAGTGAGCTGTACTAGTGGGAGGTGTCCCTGCCTATGGCAAGGGGTTGGAACTATATGATCCTTGAGGTCCCTTCCAACCTTACCATTCTATGACATCATGTATCCTGTTTCTTGGCACTCTTACACCAGTGATGCAGGCAATAAATGAAAGAGGTAGAACAGAGTGTTTTTTCATTATCATAATCCTCTTTTGTTGTTATGAGGTAAAATTTCATGCTTCACCATTTTGAGAGGGAGATTACTGACTTCTAAAGTGGGGAGTTGCAAGTGTCTTACATATGCAGCAGTCTAGGTAGCTTCCAGGCATACTGTCTGCCTGATATCTAGTCTGTCTGAGCTGCTGTCTTTCCAACTCATCAGAGCAGCAGAGGTTTTATGGGAATTATGTATTGAGGTGCCTTGTGTGAGGAGGCTGTCTAAAGACAGGCAGTGATTAGAGAGCTTATGCACAACATGCACATGTTCTGTGTGGTATGTGTATGATACACAGGGCATTCTTGCTGTGTGTTCCAGGAGCTTTTCCCATCTTATCTGATGGTAATCTCCTGAACAGTCAAGATGTGCTACTCTATTAGCAGGTTTGACCGATCCATGCATCTCAGACAACTACAAGGAGGGATGAACAAATTCTGTAACATGGATTCTCTTGAATTTTAGTGGGGAGGTTGGACTGGATAATCTCTGGAACTCCCTTCCAACCTCTTAAGTTCTGTGATTCTGTGAATAGCTTGGGAGAATGAACTCTTTCTAGTCCAGTCCCCTTCCCTTTGCTTCCCATCCATCTTCTGAAAAGACCAGCAAGCAAGATGCTCCACTGCAGGGTATTGACATTGATGTTGTACAGATGTAACTAGTGACTTTCATAGTGTTTCTTAAGCAAACATGTAAATCTAAGTGTAAAAGAACCCAAAAAACCCAAACAAAAACCAAAAACATAAAGGACTGCTTAGAGCAGACAAACCAAAACAGTTTGTGGGACTAGGTGCAAAGAGATTTTTGTGCTCTTCTTTAAGAAGTGTTGAGACATGTAGCAAAATGCATCAAACCACAGTCTACATCGCTCTGAGGAACAGAATACATAGTTGTGATACCATCTCATTTGAGCCGTGCTGTTTCTGCTTGCAGTGTTTCAATAGTGCAGTTGTTTCGTGGGAGCCCTGGGATGCTCTCCGGAATGATACAGAGCACATGACTGCTCATTGAGTCATCTGTGGCAGTACAAAGGCTGGAGCAGGAGAGTATGCTCTCAAGCAAATTTTAACAGCTTGCATTCAGTGGTAAAATCGCTTTTGCATAAACAGAAGCAATTGGTGACCTCTTCATTAGCTTACTTAAATACCCCATGCAGGACATTGCGAAGACCTTATTCTGCAGAGTTATTTTTCCTTCGTTACAGGAAAGCTGCATCGTGTTTGCAGGAATAAGCTCTGGTTCCCATTTTAATCTGAAATATGAACTCTGCTGTACATTCCTGACCCATAACGGAGCTGTTCCAAAACCGTGGTTTTTTTCTCCACCAGAGCAGCATGTGTTGAATTATAATGGTCTGTCCTGCAATGCAGACATTTTAATTTTCAACAGGCATGAACTTCTGCAAGGAAGTGAAAGTTTGGGAGGAGGAGAAGGCCAGCTCAGAAATTTAGAACAGAAATACACTCCTTTCCCAACCCTGTGCTTGTTATAACATTCTCAATAAAAGAAATTAAAGCCAGAAAGAATTTTAGAGTGATTTTTTTTTTTTTTTAATCTTGAGAATTCCTCTTCTCTTGGAACTTGAGTCATGAGTTGAAAGCTGTCATATGTTTTTGCACAACTTCACAGTATGTAGGTGGTGGAGAGGGAAAATACACCTTTGTCTAAGGGCTAAAAATAGGTCTGTAATTATTTATAATAGGCAAAGATAACTGACTGTCTTGTTTAGCCATTTTAGAGGAAGGGGAGCCTTCTGCAATCAGAACTTTCCATTGGAAGCACTGAAATTCTTCACTCCTTTTATAAAGCATGTTTGTGAGGTTTGTGCATGTATTTGCACGAGTTGACTTCCTGCTCTGTGGGTTGCTCACTACTCACCTGGCTCTCTTCCAAGCAGAAGCTGAGCACTTTGTCTAGTGGCTGTGGACTTCTTGCTGGTGCAGTCTAGTTGCACCAAAGCAATTCAGCAGGCTAAGAGGTAGCTGCTGCAGTAATATAAGTACAAATTGTGCTGTACTCTGGCAAAACTTAAGGGTGGAGAGTTTGAGGGAGAAGTTGGGTGTGAGTGGCTAAAGAGCTTAAATTGTGGTGATGGATTGACTGTTGTAGAATAAAATCCAGAAACCTCTACTTGACTGCTCTGAAGAACAGGGAGCTTTTTGAAAAGCACATCCATCTCAATGATATACATGTTTCTGGAATAATGCTGTGTGTCATTAGAGCAGTAGAGATGGCATGCATCACTCCTTGTACATCCTCAGGGCAGTCTTAGGAAGCAGGAGGCTGTTACGAATAACAACATAATCAGGAACTCATCTCTGTTGAAAGAATCTAGAAGCACTGTTGCAACACTGTACAGAATTAAAGCAAGGCAGTGGAGGTGTGTTGTTTTCTTACAGCCTGATTTAAGCAGGAATTAACTTGGGACAGAATTTGATGGTATGGTTTGCTTTGCCTTAAAAAGAAAAAAGGGCAGGTACCTTGTGATCTGTGAGCAGGTGAGCTGTGCAGATGTAGTAAGAAAGACTTGAACAAGTGTTTGTGTCTGTTCAGCAGAAATGCTGAAATATGAGGAAACTGTAAAATCAATGTGGTGAATTCTAAACAAATTATGCTTTCCTTGTCCTGACCAGTTCTGTTGACCTTGTTACTCTAGCTTATTGATCACCCCTGAGATGTACAGGGATATGTGTGCCTTAATACTGGGTGAAATTTGTGCTCAGTCTCCCTGTAGCAATTTCAAAATACATGTGGAAATGTGTGTGCTTTTTGATTTTTTTTTTCCTTTTTAATTTAATTAAATGATTTTTTTTTTCATGGGTGATTTTCATAGAATCATAGAATGGTAAGGTTGGAAGGGACCTCAAGGATCATCTAGTTCCAACCCCCTGCCATAGGCAGGGACACCTCCCACTAGTACAGCTCACTCAAGGCCTCACCCAGTCTGGCCTTGAACACCTCCAGGGAGGGAGCATCCACGACCTCCCTGGGCAACCTGTTCCAGTGCCTCACCACCCTCACTGCAAACAACTTCCTCCTAACATCCAGTCTAAATCTCCCCTCTGCCAGTTTAAGCCCATTGCCCCTTGTCCTGTCATTGCAAGACCTTGTAAATAATCCTTCCCCAGCCTTCCTGTAGGCCCCCTTCAAATACTGGAAGGCTACTATCAGGTCCCCTCGAAACCTTCACTTCTCCAGGCTGCAGAGCCCCAACTCTCTCAGCCTGTCCTCACAGCAGAGCTGCTGCAGCCCTCTGAGCATCTGTGTGGCCCTCCTCTGGACCCGCTCCAACACTTCCATGTCCTATATTTTCCTATATGTGTTCACAAAGTGACTGTGAAATGAATGTTTAGAAAAAGTTAATCTTTCTGCCCTTTTTAATTCAACCTGTGGCTGTCCCAGCTGTAGGGACTCTTAGCTCCTTGGAGCTAAGATCCAAAACAGTGCAGAGAGGGTGCCACAACTTGTCAAGAGCACTTACTCCGGTGTGTGGCAGATACACCAGAATGCTGGGCTGCCATTCTTTTGAATTATGCACAGGCTGGAGAACTGGGCAGAGAGCCACCTCATGAAGTTCAGCAAGGGAAAGTGTCAAGTCCTGCACCTGAGGAATGACCCTGTGCACCAGTACAGGTTAGGGGTTGACCTCATGGCAGCCCTGGCAGACCATGTGTTAACCATGAGCCAAGAAGGCCAGTGGTGTCCTGGAGTGCATGAACCAACAGGCTGACCAGAGAGTTTGTGGAGTCTCTTGCTGAAGCCTTTCAAAACCACACATTCCTGTGCAACCTGACCTAGGTGAACTTGCTTTAGCAAGTGGGTTAGGCTGGATGATCCCCATAGGCTTTTTCCATCCTCTACCATCCTGTGATTTTGTGGGTACAGTTAAGTACAGATAGCACAGCCAAATCTAGCTGATTGTGGAACATGTCACCATGATAACATGCTCTGTCCTCTCACATAAACAGTTAAGGAAACTGGAATGCCTTAACCATGCAAATCAGTTATAATTGTACTCTTTGAATGAATTCTTTGCCCTTTTTTGCTTCCCAGCTCTTGGTGTAAGAAATGCCCTTTTGTGCTGTCTTCAGAAATAGAACAAAAGTGTTCTTGAATATTGTGCATCATCATAGATGTGTTGAGCTCCTTTTTTGTAGCTCTCTCCAGTTCTCATGTGACCTTATTGCAAGGGTCTATAGTGTATTGACTGGATATGAGTGATTTCAGGTTCAGTTTTGAAGGAGCAATTTCAAGATGCATCTGCAGTTTTATTCTTTTAAAAGTGAGCATGGACGTTGGTTTCAACATGTGTGCCTAACAGAGGCTATGTTAAAGCAATGAAGTGATTGGTGTATTTCCTATGTTTACTGGGGAGGAAGCCTACTTAGATAAGTACTTCCAGTATGATAAATACCTGTTGTCTGTACCATTCCTAATTGAAAAAAAACAACAAACAAAACCATCTCCCCCAAAATAACCCAACCCCCCAAACCTGCATTGCACCATGGTGTTAATACCCCTGTGTGCACTAGGATCTGGACACAATTATCTTTCACGTTGAAATTCTAGCAATGCAGGGAGGGTAGCTCAAATGCTAGTTATTTTGATAGTTGTTTTCTTTTCTGCCTTTGTGTTCTGCTCAAGCACATAGAAATTAACTGACTGTATCCAACAGAGAGATACATTTTGGTAAAATACATCTTGTGAGTTCTGCCAGAGCTGTCTGGAGTGGTCTCCAAGGTAACCAGGCTTTTCCTGGCGTAACTCAATAGCTCTGTCTAAAATAAGTGCTGGTAGTGGCTGCCTTGTTCCAGTAGCAAGAGACACATCATTTTTTTATTAGATACAAGTAATTAGCTCTCTGCTTATTGACCAGTGTTTTATTCAGTGATCATCCATGTGAGACAGGCTCTGTCACCTCTCCAAAAGGGTTTAGAGCTCATTCCCAAGCTTCTGGGGTCATAAGAGACCACATCCCAAAGCATGCTCAACTCAGGGGGTTGAGAATAAATCCTTCTGTGCTTGCTTCTCCAGTGGTTTCTCCTTCAGCCAACTAAAAACAAATACAGACTTGCTTTGCTCGGAAGTGCCTATGCAGCCAGTGAAGTACGTAATGAAACCTGAAGTCTTATATTACTATTTCTTGGTTTTGTCAGACTGAAAACTACTTCCTAGGTGTAATATTTTCTGATGGCTTAAGAGTAATTATGATGTTGTACTATGGCATCTAATTTTTCTAGGTCTACTGACATGCATGTTGGTTTTGGTTTGGGTTTTTTTGGTGGGGGGTTGTGGGGTTTTTTGGTTGGGTTGGGTTTTTTTGTGGTTTTTTTTTTTTTTTCTTTCATCTTTTGCAGTCTAATGCAAGCAACATTTGGATCATAAACACCACCAAATTTATTTTGGATTTTACATTGAAATTCTGTAATTTCTACTTGCAAAATATGATGTTTCTTAAAATAGCAGTGGCACGACTGGTTATAGTACTTATGGCAACGCAGAGCATTGGTAGTGTGTCAGGATGTATGGAGTCTGTTGATAAAGCTTGGTTAGACTGGCTGTCATCCATTTTCCACTTCACTTTTCCTGTTTGACATTAAGTGTTTGGAAAAAATTTTGGACAGGAATAGAAATAAAAAGAATGACTCATTCTAAAATAAAACAAAGCTAAGGAAGTAGCTAGCTACCCGTGAAGCTCAGTATTAATTTAAAATGTTTACTTTATTTCCAAATAATGTAATATTCTCTAAATGCTTTTCATTTGCCAAAATGTTTGCTGCTTTCCTTAAAAAAAATCCCCAAGAAGCTCCACAATCCCCTCACCTGCCACAACAAACAAAACTGAATTGCGATGCTGGAATTCTCCTTCCCCTTGTGTATACCTGATACTGATTCTTTGTTTTTATTTCTCCTGTGAAAAGCTAGAGCATAAGAGGCTCCCAGCTCTTTTTAACATGCTGTAGAGGCTGCAGGTAAGCTTCCAGCAATTGTGAAGCCTTGGCCCAGTGTTTGATGCCTTGTGTCATAGACGGCATCGATGTAAAAGACTGTGGCATTGAGGGTGGCCAGCCTGTAGTAAGCATAACAGCCTAGTTTTACAAAGGGGAGCATAGTAAAACCAGTTCAGTGGCTGGGCAAGCATTCAGCAAGCAGCCTGAGGCAACGTGTTGTGTCAGGGACTGAGTACAAAGCCTTGGACAGCTGCAGCACAGAGGTTTAATTTATAGTGACGTTGCAGTGTTCATGCCAAGGTTTTCCTCACTCCTAAGGAAACATTTTCCAATGCATAATCATTCAGCTTCTTAGAGTTCTTTGGAGATGCTGAAGAGAGGTTTGGTTCTTTTTCTCAAGCAGATAAGGATGTTCTGTGGTGAGATTGTGGAGGGCTTGTCTGTTCACACTTTGCTGTAATTTCAGTAGTTAGGCCAGTATATCACTCCCATATTTTGTTAATAGCAGTATCTTCTCTGTAACCTTTTCTGGAAAGGTAGCAGGAGTTAGTTCTGTCAGTGTCTTCTCAGTCAAAAAGCATACTGAGCCCAAATCTATAAAATTTGATTTCTCAGTTGTAACTACAGGGCTGTTGTGAAATAGTGTGTGGAGCTGTTTGTTGTGTTGTCAGTTTTGGTAGGGGGTTTTGTTTGTTTGTCTGGTGGGTTTTGGTTGGTTGGTTGGTTTTGGGTGTTTTGCTTCTAAGTGTGGTGATCAAATGAATTGTGGCCAGTCAGGGAAGGGAAATGATTCTTCTCTAGTCCACTGTGTTAAAATCCCACCTGAAATACTGTGTCTACCTTTGGAGTTCTCAGCACAAAAGAAACATGGAACTGCTTGAGCAGGTCCCAAAGGAGGGTCACAGAATGATCAGGGAGCTCTCTCCTACCACAGAGGCATCTCTCCTATGAAGCCAGGCTGAGACAGCTGAGGTTGTTTAGCCTGGATAAGAGAGGGCTCCAGGGAGACCTTATAGCAACCTCCCAGTTCTTAAAGGGACCTTGCATGAAAAATGAGAGGGACTCTGTCAGGGAGTGTACTGATAGAATGAAGGATAGCAGTTTTAAACAGAAGATTAGGTATTAGATTAGATACTAAGAAGAAATTCTTCACTTTAAGAGTGGTGAAACTTTGGAACAGCTTGCCCAGGAAAGTTGTATGTGCCCCCTCCCTAGAAGTGTTCAAGGCTGGGTTGGATGAGGTTTGGAGCAATGTGGTCTAGTGGAGCATATTCCTGCTCATGACAAGGGAGGTGGAACTAGATGATCTTTAAGGTCACTTCCAACTCAAACTGTGCTATGATTCTAGAGTCTATAGTACTTGAATTTTCAACAATTAAAAAAAAAACCAAAAAACTTAAATACTTCTTTTGCCAGCATGCAGGCCAAGTCCTTGAGAGCTTTTTCCAAATCCATGTTTAAGTACATAAATAAGATATTTAACTGGTTCCACAAATAGTTCAGTATTTCTGTAGTGAGATGTTCATGGCATAAATTATACTTAATGCTAGAGAGAATCGCCCACTGCAGTTGTATCCTTTCACAGTTAAGTCCTCAGCCTCTGTCAGAGTGACTGTTCTACCCATCCTTGGGTTTTTATTCAAAACCTGAATTAAAGTGTAACTGTAGCCCTCAATTTAGACCTCAACCCTTGGCTCAAGTTATCATTAAATCTCTTGCTAGAAGATTATAGGAATCAATGACTAGGGTATGAGAAAACCAATCAAAAGTACTTTTTCTTTCTTCCTGTGTGGTTAAGGCAACGTAGCTAAATTGGGTGGGTTTAAACCATTTTTGTTCTGCAGTCATCTAAAGAATGCTGGGGTGTGACACAGGACTGGCCTCTTGAATTCAAGATTATTACTTTTCTTAATTGTCTTTGGATACTTGAGAACAAGCTAAGAGATCATCAGCGGCCTACATCATATATGTTGTTTGAGCACAGGGTTCCTTTCTTAGAAATACCCTCATTGGAGAATTGAAGCACAGATGAAGTGTAGCAGTGCTGATTATTTTGTCTATTTTCCCTCTTGTTACTGAAGAAAAGCAGTGTCATCATGTGTAATTAGCTGCTGCTTTGGGGCAGTGTTTCTAGTGTGACCCAATAGATCTGGTGATATGTCAGTGGCAGAGCAAGTTGCTGATCATCTATTCTTGCACTGTGAGGGCTTCATTCTGCTTCCCATCCCTGTCTTCCACCTCAGAGGGCTGGGTGTCCAGTGAACAACTTACCTTACTGCTAAAGAATGGGGCAAAGAAGGTAATTGAGTACCTCAACAGTTTCATCATCCTTGTCTACAATGTTCTCTCCTGCATACAGCAAAGGACAGAGATTATTCTTAGTCCTCCTTTTATTGCTAACATTCGTAGAAGCATTTCTTGTTCTTTGAAACCAGACTAATTTTCAGTTGGACTTTGGCCTTTGTAATTTTCTCCCTGCATAGCCTCACAACATCTTTTTAGTGCTCCTGAGAGATCTGCCTCTATTTTTCAAAGATCTTAGACTCTCCTTTCATAGAATCATAGAATGGTAAGGTTGGAAGGGACCTCAAGGATCATCCAGTTCCAACCCCCTGCCATAGGCAGGGACACCTCCCACTAGTACAGCTCACTCAAGGCCTCATCCAATCTGGCCTTGAACACCTCCAGAGAGGGAGCAGCCACAACCTCCCTGGGCAACCTGTTCCAGTGTCTCACCATCCTCACTATAAAGAACTTCCTCCTAACATCTAGTCTAAATCTCCCCTTTTTCAAAGTGCCTTTATTCCCTAGGTTGCAACCAAATCTCCATCTTTGGCCAGGCCAACCTTCCTCTTTGCTGCTTTGTATTTGGTGCAGGGGGATGGCCTGTTCCTGTGCCTTTGAGACTTCTTCATTGTCCAATGCCCAGCGTTTCTGGATACCTTGGCCATTCAGGACTGCCTCCCAAGGAAATCTGTAAACCAGTCTCTGAAACAGTCTGAAACCTGCCTTTCGGAAGTCCAGGATGACTCTTCCCTTTACTTGTCCAAAAACTCCGTCTCTGGAGATATTCAAAACCTGACTGAACATGTTCCTGAGTGATCTGGTATAGGTGGTCCTGCTCTGGCAGGGGGTTTGGACTGGATGAGCTTTCGAGGCCCTTTCCAGCCCCTAACATTCTTGATTTCATGATCACTGTTCCCAAAATGGCCTCCACCCATTACATCACCCACAAGTCCTCAGTTCACAAACAGCAGGTCCAGCAGGGTACCTTCCTTAGTTGTCTCCCTCACCAGCCACACATATCTGCAGATTTGTCCTGTTGAACAGCAGAGGAAATAGAAGCTGTGGTGCACAAAGCAATGGATCTGAACAGATTTCTGCTAAGAACAGGGCAGTTATTGCTGGTTCAGACTGAGGTTCTCTAGTCTTTTGTTTCCAGTAGTGCCTGTCAGTACATACCTAGAGAAATGCTATTACTGAGCAAGTGTACTACTTCTGCATAATGCTTTTCCTAACTGCTTACTATTTTCAGCTCAAGCAGTTTCCTGAATGTGGAAATTAATTCCTTGTGGTTTGGATGGATATGTCTTCTAAATCTGTAGTCAGTCTTTTTACTTAATATATGATCACTCCTCCTTGAACCTATGTAAATTTACTGCATCCATAGCATCCTTTAAAAGGAGTGTCACAAGTCTGTTGTTGAGCTAATTTTGTTTGATTTTGATGTGGTTCCACTTTCACGTGGTGGTCCCTCACAGTGATGGATAAGACACTAAGCAGTTGATCCCCATCCACCTTCCACATATTGCTGTTTTTTGCTAACTTTGTATCGATGTTAACTTGTCTTTGTTTTGAGGCAGAGGCACCCTAGTCTACTTGTTCTTCATACAGATGCTGGTTTAGATCATCTTCTGACTTCTCAGGTATAATGCCATTGTAGAAAAAGAGACCAATACCATGTATAGAATCATAAAATCATAGAATAGTAAGGTTGGATGTGACCTCAAAATTAATCTAGTTCCAATGCCCTGCCATAGGCAGGGACACCTCCAACTAGAACACGTCACTCAAGGCCTCATCCAACTTGGCCTTGAGCAACAACCTCCCTGGGCAACCTGTTCCAGTGTCTCATCACCCTCACTGGAAAGAACTTCTTCCTAGCATCTGGTTTAAATCTCCCCTCTGCCAGTTTAAACCCATTACTACTCATCCTGTCATTTCAAGACCTTCTAAATAGTCCCTCCCCAGCCTTCTGTAGGCTCCTTTCAGATACTGGAAGGCTACTCCAAGGTATCCTTGAAGCCTTCTCTTCTCCAGGCTGAAGAGCCCCAATTCTCTCAGCCTGTCCTCATAGGAGAGCTGCTTCAGCCTTCTGATCATCTTCGTGGCCTCTTCTAGACTCGCTTGTTCAATGCCTTCTTGTCTTGTTGAACAACTTGAACATGGAGTTGGTCTACAGTCCATATCTATTCCATTTACTTCTTTATGTTTTATCTGAAGATTCAGAACAGTTTGATTTCATAGGAGGTGGACTAAGAGTTGAGTAGCTCACTTTTGTAGTCACTTGGCTTCTTAGTTTCTGCTGCTTCTCCAAACTTACATGATAAGTGTACATATTCTTCTGGAAAAGGATACTCACTGTATGGCCCCTTAGTGGCTGGCAGGGTTCAGTCTCTGTCGTGGAGAAAGGTATTACCACATAGTGGGGAATTGTAACTAGAAAGACTTTGGACTGTTCTAGAAAGCTTTTGGAGTAATTGTACCTCAGTCCCTTGCCATTTTCCCTTGCTGGTTTTATCACTCCAAGAAATGAAAACTATGGCTGCTTGTATTTTTTCCTTACTTTTTCTGCTGGAGTCAGTCTGTTTTTCTAGGCTGACTTGATTTAAACTACCTGCAATAAAAAACAGAGTTTGTTTTTAATGGAACTGTCAGACATTACATGCTTAGTTAAGGCATCTGTGCATACCTTTTTAAATGGCACCCTGAAGAAAATGAGGACCAAAGTGATAACAGTGTATTGAATGGTTGCTATTAATTTCAAGTGATCATGTGAAATATTTGAAAAGCTGAGGTGTGCATAACTTACTTATGTTGTGCATATTTGGGTGATCTCTAATGAAGGGTATTTTACCTGCTACAGCTGATGGCTTCATCTTTCTTCCCAGAGGGTCTTTTTTATTCAATCTTTACGTAGTTCAGAAAATCATATTCCTTGTAACTTGCTTGATATGTATTTCTGTCTCTTGCCTAGGTATTTTTAAATGTGATGGTTTGGGAGTTCCTTCCCCCCACCACACTTTGTAAAGTCACCCAGACTACACTCAGCTGGCTGGAAGTTAAAGACTGAAGCTCTATTTACAACTTAGCACAATATACAAGCAGAGATATACACAATAGACAGGAATAGTTACAGACATAGACGAGTTAAAGGGAATACAGAAACACAACTCCCCTCCCAGAAATCAGAGACCCCAGGAGGGGCTTCCAACCACCCTTCCACCTTCTCCCCACCCCTGTACCTTACCCCAAGGTTTGCCTTACGTGCGAGGTGAGTTTGGAGGATGGGCCAGGAGGGTTAGAATGAAACTGGTTAGTGAGGTTACTCAGTAGAGAGGAGGAGGCCAGAAGCTGCTAGGCAGCCTGAGAGTGTCTGCAAGCCTGAGTGTCTTATCTGTGTTTTGTATTCTTTCCTTATACATCTCAGCAAGCCTATGAGTGAAGTAGACATCACCATTGTTTTCCTTTCTCAGCCTATAATGTAATTTTCTCCATTAAAGTATTCCAATTAGCCTCAAACCAGCACATTAAAAGAGAAACTTCTTTTGATTTGCGAATAGTCCTTTAAATTATTTTTTCCCTAGCATTTACATGTTAATCATGAAGTAGTAATAAACCACAGATTGCTTTCAATGGTCGTAAAGGCAAACTTTTTAAAGGTGCATTGCTGTGGAACGATGTAACATGTTGCTTGTTACACCTATTTAGCTGAACAGTGTTTTTAATAGTAATGGTTGATGCATTAGTGTAGACTTTAAAGAGCAGTATTTGTTTCTTTTCCAGGAGAAGGCTTAAGAATATTTATCTTGGAGACTTCTGAAAACCCCTGCTTATTTGTGTAGTACTTTTTTAAAATAGCTAGCCAGATGGATCTAGGGAATGCCTGTGCATGTCACATATGTCTAACGCCTTTCCTTCTCCTGGGACCAAACTGCTTTACATCATATTTTATGATTACAAGACATAATTCTAGTGGAACTTGGCCATATGGTTGAGTCATCTGTTCTCTTTAGTTTTGGAAGGATTATACCAGCATCTTCTAAAGACCGTTAAATTTATTGGCTTTTTTTAACCCATACAATTTGGAAACCTTCTGCTGTTTCTGGCAGGGAAAACCACCCCGTTTTCATCTTATTATTTATATAATGCTTTGCAGTTGTTAATTACATTGTTACAGATGCTGTTACAGGATAAAAAAAAAAACCAAAACAAACAAAAAAAAGTTTGTATGTTATTTTGGGTTTCATATCTCATGAGATGGAAGGGAACCCCAATGATCTGTGACACGGTTTCTTAAAACAAACAAAAAAAATCAACAAATGCATGTTCTCTGCATTTTTTACCATGACTCACAAAGGTCTTAGGCATTATATCTTCTTCCTTGAAGACCTAAAGACCTGTTACAAATCCTGGCCCTCCCTCTGTGACTCCACCCTTTCTCATAAATTACTGAAAAGCCTGTTTTGAAGAGGGTGAGCTTTACCTTGCTGCACACTGGCTGTTTTCTCCTGGGAACAGTCTGAATTCAGCAGTTACTCATTCATAGTTGTTGCATTAGATGCACTCCACAGAATCCAGCGTAGCCCTGGTGAACATTCTGAGCTTTGAAGCGTGTGCAAACAGAATATGATGCCAAGTGTGACTAGTCCATTTGTCAGGTCACACTACTTGTAAGCATCAAAGAGAGGAGGTGGTTTTAGGGAAATGTTTTAGGAGATTTAACTTATTACTGGGCATCACTCATGTCAGCCCCTCCGTGGACCCTGACAAAGAGAATATGGCTGTAAAAGGAATGTTTTTGATGATGAGAACGGGGTGGTAGCACAGCAGGCCCACTTACTTTGCATGCAATTCTACCCTCTGTCTCCAAGGTGATTATGGGCACTGTATTGCCTGTCAGGATTTTATTTTGCTCTGCTCTGCTGTACTCTGCTGTACTCTACTTTAGTCTGCTGTACTTTACTTTGCTCTATTCTGCTCTACTCTGCTCTGCTTTACTCTTACTGTACTCTAGTTACTGTACTTTACTCACTTTACTCCACTCTACTGTACTCTACTCTACTCTGCTTTACTTTAGTCTGCTTTACTTTACTTTAGTCTACTCTGCTTTGCTCTACTCTGCTTTACTCTTACTGTACTCCACTCTACTCCACTCTATTCTACTCCACTCTACTCCACTCTATTCTACTCCACTCTATTCTACTCCACTCTATTCTACTCCACTCTATTCTACTCCACTCTATTCTACTCCACTCTATTCTACTCCACTCTATTCTACTCCACTC
>VWZE01025229.1:109244-196521 GCA_013396675.1 Eubucco bourcierii | reverse complement strand
GACAACCATGGTGCTCTTTTTTCGTTTGTTTGTTTTTTTTTGTTAAGACAAAGCATCTGTATTTACTGCATCAGGACAGGTTAATGGTTTGCTTCCAGTGCTCTGCAGCTTACCACAGTACTGGCAGCTGCCACCGACTACCAGCAATGGCATCTCTCTCTTCCAGGAATTCTGCTGAGCACAGCCTTCTGTCTACCTTGCTGTGCTGAGCCACCGCTCCCCGGCTGGGAGAGAGGGGCACCACGGCAGAGACTGTCACTGACTTGCAAGGTTGTTCCTCAGGCAGTACCTGTGCTCATCTCACATTATTCGTAAGAGCTGCCTGAGAGCATCAAGAAAATGCATTTTCATGAGCAATGTCTCTGCTTGGGAACTGACGATTAGCTGGCTATTGTACCAAGTCCAATCCCAGGTACCTCATTCCATTACCAGCCCTCTTCAGCAAGCTGTAATGAGGGTACATATGACAAAGCAGAAGAAAAATAGTGTTGAGCTGAATGAATGCAGCAGCTCCAACCCACCTATGCATCACCTCCAGGCCCTGGAATGCTGGGTGAACCCAGGCCTCCAGAATAATCACTTGTTAATGCTACTGTGTTTTCCTAGGCTGTAGCCAGGCTATCGCCCTGGAATAAACTTGAGAGAAGAGACCATTTATAAAAAAACAATTTCCTTGGGCAGTCATTTTCTGTATTCCCTTTGCTCTTATTTCAGAGCTGTGGGAGGAGAGCAAGAAAACCCTTATTAAAACAGCTGCTTGTGCTCCATCCTGAGCTGAAAATGTAATTGTACGTTTGGACCACTGGTGTGCATCAATATGGAAATGGATGTCACGTCAAAATTTCAGCATTAAATACTCATCCTAGGATGAACAGGCTGGGATGGGGAGATGAGAATGGGCACTCAGATTGCCTGTTAAATAATTAGCAGGGCAGCAAGACAACTTAGTAAAAATGAAGCATGTGGGATAGTATATTAAGTACCCCAGCAATTTTCTTTAGCATGAAGAATTTTCTGGTGCAAAAGACCATCCATTAAACAATTTTGTAGCCACAGTATGTATTTAAGAACCATGCATTGACAGAATTCCTGCAAGAGATTTGTTTGTCAGTGGTACCCTAAAGCTTTTTATGGGATCTTATCACTCTGCTGGAGATCTTGAGAGAGGGTAATGACACAAGCCTGTATTGTGGCAGCTACATCTTGGTTTTTCCCTGTAAGAGGCTTAAAGGCACATTGCAATACTGAAGTTACTGATAAGCAGCCAGAGTGACAACTGCTGTAAGTAAAGCCTTCAAATGTTTATACCTAAATACATCAGTGCAGTATATGATGTCTTCTACATGATCTTCCTTCTAGTTCAGTATTTTAAAAACATCTACCTGGAATACCCCTAAAATGAAATACACCCAGCAGAGATTTAACCTGTCTGCACCAACTTGTCTTTTTGTTGTGGCGCTCCATTGCTACCTCAGGCAGCCCTGTCCTTTGAGGGACCAGGCAGGAAGCCTTCTGTCCTTGAGGCCTCCCAAGGACTGGGAAGATACAGCACCCTCGGAGAGGATTCCTGTTGTCTTCACAGGGCACAGCCCATAGCAAAACTATCTGGAGAATGAAATGCTGCACAAATCAGGGGCTACACAATGAACAAGCCATATTACTCTCCTGGAAAAAGGCAGATGTGATTTTTAGGACTGGTATGTATTCAAGCAGGATGCCATGGGCTGCAGGAGGGGGAAATCTGCAACTGCAGCTGACCGTGGCAGAGTTACCCAGGAGCAGCTCCTATATCAGGCTGACTTAGATGAGGGCAGGACAGCTTGACACTCAAGAGATGTAGCCCTGATTCACTGCTCTTACTATCCAAGTCTCCTAGCACTGAGAAAATCTTACCCGTTAGAAACCTTGAAGGCACCAGATTTTCCCTGTGATGTCTGCATCATGTGCACCTTTCAACTGGTAACAAGTATCTCCACTTAGCTATCAAGGCCCTTGCTTGTTTAGAGGTGTGTAAGAAAAGCAGAAAGAGATGTGGCCAAGATCTGTCAAAGACGCAGTTTTAAAAATATGCTTCTCAACTTGGCAAGGAGTACAAATCTAAAGAAAGCAGTTTAAAAAATTATTTCAGCTCATTTACACAAACTGCCTTCACCAGAACAGGAGGATCAAATTATGAAGTCTCCAGAGCCAAAGCAAGAATCTCAGGCCTCATTTCCATTACTGAAATCTCAGTAGTTTCTACTATTGATTCTTGCCTGCGCGTGATTAGATTTTAATGATGTTCTGTGGTCTCTGCCTACACAGACATAGCAGCAAACCACTGGTCAAGATGAATTAATCAGGACTTACATGTCTGGCTGCCACGGGCATCATATCAAACATTTGCAACTGGTAAACGTGCCAGCTGACTGCTGTGCCTGAGAATAGTCCAACTGGAAACCTTATCTGCAGTGATTTGCTGCCAGGGGTGGGAGGGAAGTAGCAGGCAGTACCACTCCAGTCAGTCCTCTGGGCATCTCTCCTTTCCACTGATGGAAGCCTTCATGTCTGGCAGCTGTCCCTCAGCCTTTGACAAAAGTGAAGGGCAAGCTGGGCCCAGTTTTCCAGATGGTATAGCCATAATTGTCAAAGCAGATGGTTCTGGTTTTCTTTAAAGTAGGGGTGCCATAGGAGTGCCAAGTGGGTCTGCTGAAGTTATTCTTATGTGGGTCGCCTATGCAACTGTAGCAGCAAACCAGACCTGGCGTCTGCTCTGCTCCGTACCCTGCTACAGATCCCCAGTGAATGCATTTTAAGGATGCCCATGCACAGCTACTCCAGCATGGCTCACAGCAGCAGGGCTAAGTTTGTGCTACCCTGTCCAAGGAATCAGCCTACCCCCACAATGCCATACCCAAAGGCAGTCCTCTTATGCCAGAGAGGTACTCACTGCCAGCCCTGTAAATGAGAATTGAGGCCCTATCTTGAGCACACTCCCATCACACTGTTTTCAGCCCTAGGTGAGCAGCACTGTCAGCTCCCAACTGTAAACTTCAAAATGGTGCCTGTACAGGTGCCCTGATCCAGGACACACTCACTCCACAGTCCTGCACACTGGCAGGACTAGGAGGTGCTCCCCTTTGCACAAGTGTGCCAGGCTGAAACTGCTTTGGAGGCCTCTGTAGCAGGATGCTGCATTTGATGGAAAGTTGAGCATGAGCTCTGCAATTAAGTGGTAATTATATAAGCACACGGTGCCCTTTCCTTGGCATATGCATCCTACCACAGAGTGCACAAAGCCTTTATCTGTCTGTGTTCTAGTGGCTTATATAGCAGAGACCAAATACAAAACCTCTTAAAAAATTTAAACGGTTAACAGCTTCCTGCAGTGAGCATGTATGTGTGTGCATGTCTGCCTGCTCACCCCATCAAGCCCTTCCATCCTTCCTCTTTGAATTTGTCTCTACCACTGCACTTCATTCTCCCTCAACTCAAGTGCTGCAATTTATCTGCTGGTGTGTATATATATATATATATATATATATAGCCTTCCTGCCCTCAGGCCATCCAGTATCTCTGCCTACTGCTGAGAATTGTTATAAACATTTGTTATTTTTCTGACATCCAGGCAACAAAAATACTTTTCTAAATGTGGCAAGGTTTCTGCAGTTTGATAGCATCACTCAATGATGGCAAACAGTACTGTTGTTTCTCTGTGTCCAATTTCAGAAGAGTGAGGACAACATGCACATTACAAGGAATTGGTAATTAAACAAGAAAAGCATCTCTGAAATTCTTGACATTTCATAACCTGTCAGAAGTGCTGGCACACAGATATATCACAAAGCAAGAAACTCCCTTGGATAAGTACTCTGTCTATACTTCCACAAGGAAGCTGAGAGTTAAGACATGAAGCTTCTCTTTCAAATGCAGACACCAAACTGATGGGTGTGCCACACCTCTGCAGGCACAGATGCTTTTGATGCTTTTCCTATTAATACTTTAACTTCATTTTGAAGCTTTAACTTTTCCAATCCAAAATTTCCATGCGCACATGCCTGAAGTCAGGCACTTAAATCCTTATTTATGATGCCTGCCATATGGCAGCTGGCTATTCACAGAGTATACCACCAACAAGATTAATTTAATTAAGAACCACAAGCATCTCCAAAAATTAAAACAACAGATCAGGAAGCTTAACGTCTCCTAGTAAGGTGAAGAGCCACACTGCAACAGTTACAGTTGGCTTATAGTCACAAATGAAATAATGAACTGACTTCAGTACTATTCCGCAGTTGTATTTGGATTAAATTGACATGTGCCAGAAAGCTGGAAACCTGCCCTGTGTATTTCAGTGTTAAAAGCCTGGAAGTAGGGAAGGCAAGTTAAATATCTTCATTAACGGTTGCACTGATGGAACACCTTAGAAGAAGCAGTGACCTAATGTACTTATCTGGAGGATAATAATCTGAAAAGATAATGGATTCCACATAAATGAGCCGGCAACAATTTAAGGTGAATGACAGATTATTCCCTAGCACCAAAAAATTCCAGATTTTGTCTTTAGGCATTGCAGTCACCGTACCCATTGTAAGCAGCTCACAGTGTTAGATTATCAAGAGCTGATTTTTCAGACCATTCTAAGCAAGACGACACTTAAAAAGAGGGAGAAACTAGCTTTACCATCAGTCCTTGCTTCAGAGGTCCACAACAGCACTTGCTCAAAGAAGCAAGGATAAAAGAAAGGCCAAATCTCTCCAAATCAGGGGTACACCAAGGCAGAACTCTTTTTTGTGACTACTGTCAGGTGAATTACATACTTTTCCATATGCTTATGTTTGGGAATGTAGACCTTACTGTCCCTTAGTAGGTAGGAATTGACTCTCTAAGCTTAACTGCAAGTTATGAATTTGCTCCCACTGACCTTTCACTCAGACCTGACTCAAACTGTGGCTTTCTTCCAAAGCAGGATTTACTAAAATTATTTTGGTTCACATTGCTTAAAACTAGTTTGTCTTGGGCCCCTTTATAAGAATGAATATGCAGGTATATCTGTAAGATAATAAATATATATAGATAGATAGATACATGAGGCATTTTAATCTATTGTATGTATATAAAGTAGATATGAAATGTATCCTTCATCTCTACATAGTCATTTCCTTTTAAAGCAACCAATGCACTGGTACACACTGGTTGTAAAATTGCTATGCAGACAGAGTAAACAACCAGAGGTTCAAAGTACAGTAAAATCAGAAAGGTACTCACCTTCTTTGCTGCTGTAGAAGAAATTTGGTTTTTTTCTAGAAGGCTCAGAAGGTCAGCCAGGAGAAAAGAACTGACTGGGCTACGGCAAAAAGGGGACAGAAGTTACCTTAGAGAATAAGGCTGCTGTTGCTTGCCCAAAGATCAGGCAGTTTTGTATGACAAGTCAGTATCTTCCCTCATCATGCACAGTACTGAACCATGATATTGCTAGCCTTACAAACATCATACTCCAAACAAGGAAGACTGATTACTACTCTTAGCTACATGGTCCTCTTCTCTGCAAGGTGTTTGGTTAACTTCCTTTAGCATAACAATATCAAGGCCTGTGTAGTACTGTCTAAATTTTACAGATAGTAACTAACACAGAAGTGAGCAGTGATACTATGCATGAGAACAATACTGTGATATTCCTGTGTGACCTACCCTAGATGATCCTGCTTTAGCAGGAGGGTTGAACTCTGATCTCTAGAGGTCCCTTGCAACCCCTACCATTAGATGATTCTATGCTTTTGATTCACCACTGTAGTAATTAAGAAGCCTGACCTTTCCTTTACTGTAAGGGAATGTTGTTTCAAATAACTGAGCAGGTCATTTAGAATCCATCCAATCACTTTCTTGGGCTTCATTTGTGTCTGGTTCACCACATTTTCAAAGAATTCTGTTAATCCATCTTCATTCTGTTTAAGAAAAGGTGAATGCATCAAAAAGATACCAGAGTGCAAATGTGATTACTTATACAGTTAAATTCAGCAGTAAATACTCAATCCTAAAGTAAACTTGTTTTTGTGAATTCCCTACACACTCACAAAACTTTGGAGAAATTTTATTAACATAAGAGTAAACAAACTATGTGAAGGCTAGAAGAGGTACATACAGCTGATCTGACATCCTATTCCAATGGATTTTCCAATAATTGAGTCATGTTTTTTCTCTTCACTCCTCCCCCAAACAAGCATTTGAGGAGAAGCCCTCTCATCTTCTCATGTGTTTTAAGTGCATATGATACTACAAAATACAATGCTGCCATCCAGCATGCTGTCATGCTACCTTTAAGCGAGAAGAGGCTTTTCCCTGAAACTCTGCGCATATTTCACTCTTCATTTTGCAATCACTCTCTTTATTTTGGACTGAAGGAATAAGTTTAGTTTGCACTCACCCTTCAATGATATGGAAAGGTTATACTGTAAGAAGCAGGGGTTGATTTTTCTAATTTTTTCAGAAGCTATGTAAGCTTTTCCAGAGCACCCTAAATGCTCAGAAGATATGACAGTAGAGAATTCAATTTATAGCCTAAGTGAAATCTGAGATTGTTTTTAGAAGAACAGACACTGCACAGTCTGTTGAATGCTGTGCTGTTTGTCATCAAGGCATTGATGGATCTTTAACTGCAGCACAGAACTCATTAGGTCTACTGAAGGCTGCTCCTACCTTTTCAAGGAGAAATCCAGTGTGCCACTGGACTTACTGAAGAGCATGAAAAAACACACAGGAAGCCAAGCCAGCTCTCAGAAGTTGAGAGGTAGCAGTTTAGAGACAGCCAAGGAGCTATTCTAAGTATACTGTCATCACAGCAAAAACACTTCCCAAGCACATACTGGCTGCAGCCAGATCTCTGAACAGTTCCAAGCAAAAGGAGTGCAGGTACACACTAAACCATGGCATGCCTTTCCCACTCCAACACATCCCATCAAAACAGTGGCATTTGGCCTTGTTTTTTAAAGGCAATTTATCATCATAGCAATACAGAATTTTAGACTTTCCTCCTTGAAACATTCACAAACTTCCAACAGCTCTAGATACCACATTTTTCAGTGGTAATGATGTATGGCTTTTAAGAAGACTGCAGACTACTGCTGTCTGTGCTGTGAAACAGAACAAAATGTACTTACATTAATGGTTGATGTGCTGTAAAGCTGCTGTAAAACTAACTTGAGACTGTGAGCAAAGAAACAAAGTTCTTAATCCACTGAGGCCTTTTGTGAACCAAGGCAGACCTTGTACCTCCTTTTATCTATCCACCTAATACACACAAATATAATTCCCTTTTCTTTCAGCGTTCTTGCAAATTTAACTAGTAGTTACTTTGTAATGCAATTTAGTAAAATCTAATGCTAAATAGACTAGAGGAACAAGTCTGGTTTAAAATAAAACACAGTAAAAAAATGACTGGAATACTAAAGTATAGCAAGCTTGATTAAAAATTGAGTGTTAAGTGACATTACTAAATACTGTAGTCTTTCTAATTCACCTCAGGATTCAATAGCACAAACACTGATTATTTAAACAGTAGGTTCCCTTCCACAAAAAACACCTGTCCAATTTAGGTAGGAAGAAGTGAGTATATATAAAAGCTGGTTTCTTTACACATGCTGCAGAAGGTTTTACAAACACTCCACGCAGAACAGGTCTATCTACAACATTATGCACATGAAATCAATGCTTGCAGATGCCACACATCTGAATGCAATCTACACGACTTGGGCACAGCATGCCCAACATTTTCATCATGAGAGCATCTCCAGCAGTGGGAGCACTCGGAGTTTTGGATACCACTAGCCTGGCTGGAGCTACAGCTGTGATCTTGCTGCCAGATCTTTGAAAATTTAGGGCAGCTGTATCTAGCTATCACATTTTAACAGATGATTTCCAGGAAGAAAGAGCAGAAAAGCCCAGGAATATTCATACAAGACAGACTTACATATGCTGCCAGGTACCAAACCTCGTAGCTCAATACTTCTGCACATAAAACCAGATACATTCCCCCAAATCCCTTTGCATCTTGTTTCAGATTTTTTATTTTTTTTAAGTGACTGTCATTTTCTGCAGCCAAAGACTTGGAAAAACCAGCAATACTAGACTGAAATAAGTAAGGCAGAATGTCAAAATATCAATGTGACTGACATAAATGAAACATATTCTTTATTTTCTTGCCATATTAGAAAAACACAGGCAGAACTTGATTAGCTTTCTGTCCCAGTTTGAGGCCACAAGCTACCCATGACTGGAGGACAGCTGTGATACTGGAAGATGGAATAGAATAACAGTATTACCATATCCTGGGACAAGCAGGTCCATCCCCCTGGGATGGGCCTCCATCCCTATGGCTTCATTAAAGGAGAGCTAGGACCCCTCAAACTACCACACTTATATTTCTAGATACTGTACTATTTGAGCTTTAATTTGTTTGCATCTTGGTAAACTCTTTTCATGCTAAATTAGTTCCAACCAGCAACATATGCGCCTGTCCCTTGTAACAGATCTGAAAACCACTGCACACTTCAACATGCTTGCTTATAGGCAAGCTATGTGACTGTTCTCTCTTAATTCTGAATAACCTATTTTAATCTTAGAATCATAGATAGGTTAGGGTTTGGAAAGACCTCCAAAGGTCATCTTAAGTCCAACCCTCCTGCAGTGAGCAGGGACATCCTCTACTAGATCAGGTTGCCCAGAGCCTTGTCACACTTGACCTTGAATACTTCTAAGGATGGGGCCTCAACTAACTCCCTGGGTGATCTGTTTCAGTGTTCCACCACCCTTGTGGTAAAGAACTTCTTCCTAACACCCAATCTAAACCTGCTCTTCTCTAATTTCAAACCATTGCCCCTTGTCCTATGGCTACAGACCTTTATAAACAGTCCCCCTCCAGCCTTCTTTTAGCCCTCCTTCAGGCACTTTCATAGAAAGAAACCCAGAAATCTGGAACTGCAGCACGATGTTTGTAATTCAGGCCCACTCAGTGTCCGTACCAAATATGCTGTATCAAACTCACTGAAGTCTTGTTGGCATAACACTTGATACACCAATATTTCAGAGAGATGCAAATTCTTAATGTAAAATTATCTTTTAATAGTACTGTGATGTCAAAAAAAAACTAATGGTGATTAGAGGCTTTTAGGTGCTTGGGTTTCAGACACTTAACCAAGTTTGAAACAATACATAATTTTACAGAATGCCACAGGTAAAATCTTTAGAGTCATTGGGTCTGTACTGCAAACTTTATGCTTTTTTAAAAAGTAGTGTTTCTCAAAGAACTTCAGAAAATTACATCAATGTTCACAAATAAAATGTCATTTTCTGCTTTCTTATTCCCATTTTCACCATCACAGTTCCCATAATAACCAACTGTGAGGTAACAACTGCTACAAAAATGTGCAAGACTGTCAGGGAAAACCAAAAAAATCCAACAAACTCAAACAAACCCCAACAAGCAGAAAACCTACACTATTGGAGCAGATCAAAGTTCAAGCCTCTTCCTATGGCTTATTACAAAATTACTTAAGCTATAAAATTAAGCATAAATTCACCAGTACAACAACATGTATGAGGACAGCATGTCATGAACAAAATGGTCAAACTCAATTTCTACAGCATCCTACTTCTGGCTGTTTGGAGGATTTACCCATGCAAACATTCCACTAAAGCAGTAAGTCGAAAGCCACTTTTATCCAAGTAACAGAGAACAGTAAATGCACCAGAAGACCTGGAATTCAGATAGGAAAGGAAGTGACCAGATTGTTTTTCCTAATGCTGTACTGTGACAGCTGATCTATTTTTAAGTTGGACCTCTCCAGACATCAGCATACTTCTTTGGAAATAAAATATCACATTAATATCTGTACCAATACATTTTGATTTTTGATTCAATAGGAAGAAAGACAAAAGGCAATACAAGAAGGATCTGTGGCAATCCGTTGCCACAGATCCTTCTTGACTGAGATACATGCCAGCATACCAGCTTACACAGCAAAGCACAAACTGCACACGCTTCTAACTCTATGGAGTCTATGTGGCTCCAAAAAATTTCATCTTTACAAATAAGAATAGCTCTGCTGTAATGTTCTGGTTTCAGCTGGGACAAAGTTAATTTTCTTCCTAGTAGCTGATCCAGTGCTGTGTTTTGGATTTAGTGAGATAATGTTGATAAGACATGATATTTTATTTGTTCCTAAGAAGCACTAAGTTAAGGACTTATCAGTATCCCATGCTCTGCCAGAGAGCAGATGTACAAGCAGCTGGGAGGGAGCACAGACAGGATACCTGACCTGATCTAGCCAAAGAGATGTTCCCTGCCACGGAACATCATGCTCAGGATATAAACTGAGGAGTTGGTTGGGAGGGGTAGATCATCTCTTGGGCATCAGTCCATCAGTGGTGAGCAGTTGCATTGTGCATCACTTGTTCTTTTCTTGGGTTTTATTTCACTTTTTTTTTTTTTGTTATATTCCTTTTAATTACAGTGATTACTATATTTTATTACTGTTTGGTTGGGTTTTTTTAGTTATTAAACTGCTTTTATTTCAGCCCATGAGTTTTACCTTTCTTTTTGACTCTCCTCCCCAGCCCACTGGGAGGGTGGAAGGATTAAGCCATCTTCACGGAGCTGGCTTACACCATGGCTGCATAGTGTTTGCCAGAGCAACGGAGAAAAGCAGAACCTTTATTTATTTTCACTATTTAGACAAAGCTGTCAAAAAGATATCCATCTACACTTAAGATATAAAGATATTGATAGGTTGACACTTTCATTCCAGTGCATCTTGTAATTAGGCAGAGCAGAAGTCTTAGATTTTCACTGCTGAGTACACACAGGCAATTATATATGAGAATGAAGCTCATGCAACAAGCTCAGAAGCTCACTTGCAAGGTGATGTCTGGCATTGTTTTATCGTAACTTTGGTGCATAATGTTTTCTCTAACAAGTTGGCACACAACAGAGATTCTGCCTTTTAGAGTTATCCCTCTACCACTGCCATTTATTTAATGAGCACTCCTGGGTGCTCTAACTTGAAAGAATGCTCATTAGATCTGTGCATCTGGCCCTATCAGCAATCTTCTGCAACGTCTGATGCAAGCTTAACACAGCAACGGACGGACCATTTTCAGATGAATTAAGGTTAACTAGTCTCCCAGTGAACAGGCAAGCAACTTTTATGGACAGTATACATGCTGACATTCTAATGCACCAATAAAAGACGACCCACAACGAAGAACACGTTCACTTCATGCATTCAAATGGATGCATTATCTTCTTACAAGCCGAATCTCAAATTTCAGCTTGGAGCTCATTAATTGTCTTGTATGATGCAAAAAGGAGAAAAGTTAGAAAGAGAAAAGCAAAGGCAATAGAACAGGTGGATAGAGATAGTTGGTAAGGTGAATATACAGGGCTAGTTGACAGAGATGACAGAAACCACACAGCAAAAGCCATCAATACCAGCAAAATTGCAGCATGCAAGAAGTGGGCTGATGTCAGCTGAAAGGAGTGGGTGTGCTGGGTCTGGCTGTGGTAGAGTCCCTAGGGTGCTTTGTTTTGGATCTGTGACTGAAGCAGCGCCTGACACCACACCTGTGTTTTGGCTACGGCTGAGTAGCGCTTCCTCTTTTTCCAGTTCTGCCCCCTACAGCAAGTAGGCTGAAGGGGAGCATGAAGCTGAGTATGGACACAACCTGGACAGCTAATCCAAACTGACCAAGGGGATATTCCATGACGTATAACACCCTGCTCAACAGGGAAAACTGATGAAAGGGGATTTGAAGGGAGGTAGTCATTGTCATTAGTCAGACACTGGCAGTAGACATCAGTCTACTCGCACAAGATGGTGAGTGGCTGCATTTACATCACTCTGGGGTTTTTCCCTTCCTCTTTCTTTCACTTATTTAAGTGTCTTTATCTCAAACTACAGATCTTCTTGGTTTTGCTCTTCCTATTATTTTCCCTGTCCTACTGACAGGGAACATGAGGAAGCAGAGGTAGTGCATAGCAGCAGGCCAAGTTCAACACACAACAGAGTGGGAGAAGAAAAGTAAATCAGCAAAAAGAGTTCAGGCAGTTATATTGTGTTCACTGCCCTCCCTCTAGTTGTAGTCTAAGGAAACTAACTCCTCCAGAGGACAATTCAAAATTTCTACATTTCCTTCTGTATCTTACTCTAAAGAAGTTCTTTTCCTTCTGTCTCTACTAATTACAGAAATAATTAGAGCAGGGAACTGTCCTAGCTTAGCAGGCTATGTGGAATGCCTTATCTTGGCTGGGTATACTACCATCCACACAGTTAACACTGGCAAGCAGAGATGACACAGTTTGTGTTTAAGAAGCTGAAATTGCTTTAGAATAATTTTGGAAGTTAGAGGAGACATTGCTGTTGCTTCCTTATTTATATCCATATTTGACACATCCTTTACTTCCCTCTTGTCTTCCTTTCTTTTAGTCTTGAGAAGAGAAGGCTGAGAAGGGATCTTATTAACATCTATAAATATCTGAGGGGTGGGTGTCAAGGTGGAGGTGCCCGTCTCTTTTTGGTAGTGTTCAGAAATAGGACATGGAATCATAGAATCATAGAATGGTAAGGTTGGAAGGGACCTCAAGGATCATCTAGTTCCAACCCCCTGCCATAGGCAGGGACACCTCCCACTAGTACAGCTTACTCAAGGCCTCATCCAACCTGGCCTTGAACACATCCAGGGAGGGAGCATCCACAACCTCCCTGGGCAACCTGTTCCAGTGCCTCACCACCCTCACTGTAAAGAACTTCCTCCTAACATCTAGTCTAAATCTCCCCTCTGCCAGTTTAAGCCCATTGCCCCTTGTCCTGTCATTGCAGGACCTTGTAAATAATCCTTCCCCAGCCTTCCTGTAGGCCCCCTTCAGATACTGGAAGGCTACTATCAGGTCCCCTCGAAGCCTTCTCTTCTCCAGGCTGAAGAGCCCCAACTCTCTCAGCCTGTCCTCATAGGAGAGCTGCTCCAGCCCTCTGATCATCTTTGTGGCCCTCCTCTGGACCCGCTCCAACACTTCCATGTCCTTCCTGTGCTGAGGGTTCCAGAACTGCACACAGTACTCCAGGTGGGGTCTGACGAGAGCAGAGTAAAGTGGCAGAATCCCCTCCCTTGCCCTGCTGGCCACGCTTCTCTTGATGCAGCCTAGGACTCGGTTGGCTGTCTGGGCTGCATGTGCACACTGCAGACTCATGTTGAGCTTTTCATCAACCCAGACTCCAAGGTCCTTTTCCTCAGGGCTGCTCTCCAGCCATTCAGCACCCAGCCTGGAGTTGTGCTTGGGATTGTGCCTACCCAGGTGCAGGACCTTACACTTGGTCTTATTGAATTTCATGAGGTTGGCCTGGGCCCACCTCTCCAGCCTGTCCAGGTCCCTCTGGATGGATCCCTGCCCTCTAGCAAGTCGACTGTGCCACACAGCTTGGTGTCATCTGCAAACTTGCTGAGGGTGCCTTATTGAATTTCATGAGGAATGGGTACAAGCTGGAACACAGAAGTTCCACGTCAACAAACGGAGACACTTCTTTATGGTGAGGGTGACAGAACACTGGTACAGGCTGTCCAGAGAAGATGAGTCTCTTCCTCTGGAGACTTTCAAAACCCTTCTGGATGCCTTCCTGTGTGGCCTGCCCTAGGTGATCCTGCTTTGGCTTGATGTTTGGACTCAATGATGCCTGGAGGTCCCTTCCAATCCCTAACATTCTATTAGTCTATGATTCCTCAGAATCTTTATCCCCTATTCTGAACCTTTTCTTGGTAAACTGCATTGATACTGTATAGCCACTTGGTGTACTTAGCTAAGAACAAGCCTGTGGGTTTTTTTTCAAAAATAATGTGGAAGCCAGATCAACAGGCACATGAAGCTGAAACATTTGAACTTTCAGTTTTCCTTCTGCAGTCAGGAAAACACATCTACTAATTTGTTAAATATTGACAATGTGCCCAGCCTCAGACCAGACCAAAAGCCAAGAAGAGCAGACACTTGCAGACAAGGGTTTGTCAGTAAGAAGTTGTACATTTGTTGCAGTCAGTCATGAGTGCATCCATGCGTAGACAGACAAGATCAATATTAAATAATAGTTACTTTACTGTGCCTTGCATGAGGAACACTTCAAGGCATACTCTCTATGGTTTCCGCTATTCCATATATGTGGTTCTAAGACATACACTGGGTATGCATTGGATATATTTCCAAATCAAAAAACATCCATGAGCACTGACAGCTGGTTAATAGGAGATCTATAAATCTTTTCAAAAACCACATGACATTGAAGGTTTTAGGCTTCTCACTTATCAGCAGACCTACCAATAATGTGAAGCTGTGTTCTGGAAGAATCCCATACTGTTCAACAAGCTTTGCTCTCTTCACACTGGGGAGGTCAGGAAGTCTTTCACGAATTGAATCAATATTTACCACTTGCTGATGGTTCATATTAGCTGGCAAAGACTTAGCATCATACAGAATCAATGGAGGAAGGTTTGGCTCTGGCATGAACCTAGTAAAAATAAAAGTCCTTTATAATTACTTTTACTCAGAAGCTAAACAAGGAAATGGAATTTATATCAGAAGTTTATACTTAACAGGATGTTGCATTACTTTTCAACAATATATTAACAGTAATATACTAAGTCACAAATTTTAAGTAGTAAGAGATCTTACTTGCAGCCAACTGCTGCAAAGCCTCTGTTTTCTTTCTTTGAGCATTTGTCCAACAGCTGATGACAGGAAAAGGGTAATGAACATGTCTCCAGTCAAAATAATAATACCCCCCCCCCAATATGAACAATAAGAACAGATAAGGAAACAAATCTACTCCTTTTAGCACCAAGCATGAATTGTAGATCTGGAAAAAAACAGGAGTGGTCTGTCAGGGAAAAACCCAGATTGACAGCCAACTGCCAGGAGTGATCTGGGCACATTATAACCTTTCCCGACTAACTTCAAAAATCTCGATGAAATCTCATGCTGTGCTAAAAGCAAAGTTACTCTGCTCAGCATGGGGCCACCACAGAACAAAACACTCCCTTAAAGAGAAGGCCAATTCAAACCACTGGAATAGCTGCAATTGAAGCAGAAACCTAACTCTTACATGATCAAATGAGGAGTTCAAAAATATCAGGAAAAAAGGACATTTGGCAACCTCTACATTTACTATAATAATTTCTATTTCATATCTGCCTAAATATAGATTTTTAAGTTTCATATATTATGTGCAGCAGTGAATTAAAAAAAAAATAAAAATCTGAAAAACAGTTTAATACTGATCCTAATCTTAGTAACAGCAATAATCTCTCTGGTCTTTGAAATATCTTAAGACTCACTGGTCTTGCCTAGGTTTTCATGAATTTTCTTTTCCATTTGTTTGAATTGTCTTGTTAAAGAAGTCGCGTGGCAGCCCCTATCGTAATAAGGAATTCACAAAATGACCACTGCCTTTTCTGCTGCATTAGTAAAAAACTCATAATTTTAAAAACAGATTTGAAGTTTGTGGGATGTTTTTGAAATCCTTGTTCTGCTGTAGCAACACCAATCTAGAATGTATGGAAATCTAACATGAATTCAGATAGGGCAAAGCCAGTATGCTCTGGAAGTTCTCCTGCAAAACGACAATTCTCCAGCTGGGAAATGAACTCTAGGAGTAACAGGAAGACTGTCACTAGGATACAAAGCTATGGATCTATTGGGAGGATCGTTGCTAAGACTGCCCTAAACATAGGAGGCAGCAGGTATGCACAGAGTAGGAAAGGGGTGCCCAGAGCAATCAGAAATCACTGAATTGCATCCCTCTTCCTCATCCCATTCAGACACCACTTGACTGCATCATGTGCTGGGGTAATAAGTAGCTGTGCTGCTGCTCTGCAGTACCCCAGTACTTCCCAGCAGCACTGCTACCCAACAGGAAGCCCCTGTCTCCTTGCCCTCTGTCTAAATCCTTCTTGGGGAACTGTTTATGGTTCAGTGGCTGACAGCTCACGCTGGTGGAATGCAAGAACTTAGCAAGGTAACATCTTCATTAGGTATAAAAACATCTTAATGCGGAAACCTGCCTATGACTACTGACTCCTCTCAATAGCAGTTTGTATTACACTGACTACACTTAAGAAATTAAATGAATTCTCAGTTCTTGAAATGTTAGCTTTATTAAAAAAAAAAAAAAAAAAGAAGTAAGTACCGATAATCCTGTTTTCCTTCTTTGTCTCTCATTGGTATGGTGCACCTAAAATAACAGCAGAACAAGTAAGATGAGGTAAATGGTACAACAAAAAATTAGTTTTATGGCAAAAACACAAACCAAAAACTTTGCCTCCTGAAGATGAGAACTTCAGGCTGCTACAAATGTAGCCATGTATGTAAGAGAGTAGTCATTTTCACATAGACACTGTTTGACTTAGCACACAATCTGTTGTGGAAGAGTCTCAATTTTAAGAAGAAATTACTACATGTGATGAGACTATACTTGATGAGACTATACCTGTGAACATTAGCTTTAGAAGGCAGAATTTGAGTGATTCCACATGAACTCTTGATCACATCACCAGGTATCCTAAGGCCTGGGATTCCTAATGTTCCTCCAAAATAAAAACTCACCCAAGTTTTGAATCAAAGGTTCTTGTTTCATTCAGAATTGTTCCTCCATTTTCAAGTTCTTTGATTTGTCTCTGTATTTCATAGTCTGACAGAAATAAAAGGAAAATGAGTAAGTTTTTTATACTGCACTATTAGCTTTTGTGCATGCCACTATTTCATTTTTCACTGCTATGCAATAGTGGAAGAGTTTGTTGATTTAACAGTAACAAACTAAACAGCAGTAGTTACAGGCAGAACTATCAATCATTATCTCACTCTCCAGCACTGTTTCGTATGTTTTCCTCATCTTCTTTCATTCCCTTTAAACACAAACATTTTCTCCCAGATGCTGCAGACCAGCCATACATTCCTAGTGACTTTCCTGTCACAAAGTTGAGTTTTCTTTTGGAGATGCAATAATGATCTTTTTTTGTTCATACCTGAGCTGCATCTGTACTTCATACACACCACTACTGTACTCAGTAGAAAGTAATCATTTACATGGGATGACACAGCTATTGCTAACTATTTCAGCATTAAATATGCTAGGCATTAAATCATCTGCATTGTTGTTCTTGCAGACAGAGGGTTAGCTCTGCTAGAAAACTGCAGACTAACACATCTGCTATCCCCACAGTACCCCATACTAAGATTTATTCTGTCAGGGAGCAGCAGGAGTTGAGTTGCTCCACTTAGGGAGACAGACCAGGAGGTGAGGGTGACCACAGCACAGGTAGCCTCACTGTCCAGTGCAGTCTCAGTGGTCTGAACAGCATGGGCAGAGGGATGCACTATTAACAGGGTCCACTGATGGTCAAAGCAAGGGGATGAGTTTGGGTACAGAGTCCATGCAGAGAGATCAGTCAGATGCAGCAGGAGGTAACTCCAGAGAAAGGACTCAGAACAGGGCTACAGAACAGGGCTTTAGCAAAATCTGAATGCCCCAGTCTGAGCTTGTATGGGGCTTGTGGACCTATAGGTAAGGTGCAGAGATGGGACACCCAGATGAAGCTAGTTGGGGCATTAAGGCTAGTTACTGCACATAGGAGACTGACATATTTAATGTCAGACCACATAAAATATCTCCAATGCTCCTATAATGAAGCAACTGTCATTTACCTATTGCTTTTGCCAGGAATCGTAAGCTATTGATATTCTTCACTTCAGTCCTCACTCCATACGGCTCTCCAGGGTAATGCACAGAAACATTGGCATCCACTCTCAGCTGACCCTCTGTAAAAAGAAGCTTCATCAACAGACTAGTCTGCCCTGTAATCTAAACATCTTGTCATGCAGGAAAGAACTCCATGTTATATGCAGCACATAAACAGCAGACTTAAACATATTTAGAAAGGAGTAGCAACCACCTCATCAGAGCTTTCTGTTTGTGATTCCTTCTCAAGACCCTGCCTCCAATCATTCAAAATTACTTGAGAATACTACTCTAAAAAAATTTACTGCTCATAATTCCTCTCAGGGAAAACTGCATGGTGCAGTGCATCACAGATACCCTAAGCCACATCGTGAAAAAAGCTTCTGATTCACAGCTCTTAAATAAAGGGCAGAATTAGACAAGCAATTTAAAACGGTGGATTGTGAGATTCCATTCCTCTGAAAACAGGCTAAAAATACCTTTTGAAATTACAATTTGATGGATGCATACTACTCTAGCATAGAACACAAGAACTTACAGTTATGTCGAACAGATTTACCAAGGTGTTCTTGGAAATTTACAGCTCAAGGACAAAATGTGACAAGTGGATTTTTGTGTAATTTTCTTCATCTCCTTCAAGAAACTTCTACCTCCCCCTCAACCCAAATTTCCCTGTCTGTCAAAACCTGCAACTGAATATAAAGTTTTATATATAAATATCCTGCAATTTTAGTCCAAAATAAAATAATATCCTTAGAGATCCTGAAAGATTCAACCATAAGTAACTTGCATCTTTCTAAGTTTTGCCCCTCTTAAGACCTCCTTTCTGAGAAGAACAGGCTTGACACAGTTATTCAACAGGTAGCAATAAACAATCAGGAGAGATTATACTAAATGGAATCATTTTTTTTTCTCTCATATTGCTCAGTGACCATCTGTGGCCCTCGTCTTTGTTGGTTTTTTTCTTTTCAGTTGGTTTGGTTTTGGATTTTGTTTGTTTGGTTTTAAATTTCAAATACCAGTAAGAAGAAAGAAACACTTACTGTTTAGATACAGTAGCACTATTAAAGAGAGCATAAAATAGCTCACAGTTAAACCTGTGAAGGTGGTCTACGGCTTCAGAATCCATTCAATCAATGGATGTAAACTGACTACAGAGACCTGTACACTTTGTAAAAGCAGGCTGGATGACAGTGCACTGATTTCCTCTGTCCTCATAGAGTCTTGCCAGACATGCAAATTACGGACAAAGGTGCTGGAATGATCTGACATCTCTTTCTAGCAAAGTGTTTTCAATGTTCTCCCTTTTTGGGGTGAAATGAGTACTTCTTCCAGAAGAGTAATAGTCTTGTGCTGCCCTTGCTTCATTTTGAGACATGACCTGCTTCTACTTGGATGTACGTGTCAATGTGACAAGACAATGAAATTAATCAGGCATAAGTGAAAGGAGAGCCAGGCCCAAAATATTCTTTAAAAAAAAAAGCGTTTTTTTTTCCATTATGCCCACTTCACAACCAGCTGTTTTTCTTTTCACACTGCAATGAAATCATCTTTACATGCACTTGTTAATGAAGTAATACCTGGTAAAACTGGGCACTTGTCTTTACTCAACACACAAGTAGAATAAAGGTAAATATGAGAATGTAAAGCCCTTATTTTAAATAAATTATCTATAGCATAAACCATAACCATAGCAGAAAGCATCTATATGCAATTCACCCATGACACCAGCACATGTTTACTGCCTATATCCATTTTATGACTAGCTGATACACAAATTACAAGATGATCCATGCTCCCACTAATTTCTCCTGCAACTTCTACATTCAATAACTAATTTTGGATCTAACTACAGATCTCTGTGCTTCAGTGCTGTGGCAAGAAAGACAGACAGGGAGAAACACAACAAGAACCCTTAGTATGTTCCTTCTTGCATAGGTTTGTCCTGTAAAATGACTGTGCGAGGCAATATAAGATCTACCACTGCAAAGCTCTGCAGATGAAGGCAGATCCATTAGGACACCTGAAGCATGGTGGACGTTAGGACAGGCTCCAAGGACTGCAAAAACAACAGCTAAAAAAGGCAATGTATAATAAGCAGTCACAGAGCAAAATGATTAGAAGCTACAAAACTCCTGCAAATGCAGAGAATTACTGGTGACAAGAGAATGTGCCCTTCTCCTTTTCTGTACCTGCCATGACTGCCTGGCTGCTCCCAAGTGTCTGAAGGATAAGCTGAAGCTCTCTGACTGCGGCAGCTGCTTCTTCCCCACAGCACATATCAGGCTCCATGACAACCTCCATAAGGCCGACTCCTATCAGGGGAAGAGACGGGAGATTTTCAACAACAGCTTTTGATCTTGGCATATTAGGACGCAACTGGCTAAACATATGAAAGCACTTGGGATATTTTTTAAAATAAAATGAAATAAAATAAATAACCTCCTATGCATTATTTAGTAACTGTCACTATGGGCCTAACTGCAGATTGCTATAAAAGCTTTTCTGCCTGGTTTTTTTTTGGTTGTTTTTTTTTTTAAAGGAACAGACAAACCTCAATTTATTTATTTTAAACTATTTCTGGAACAGAACTGTAAACAGATGACTGCGATCTACTTTTTACCTTCAGGGTCCAGCATTCAGAGAGTATGAACAGGCACATCCCACACAATGGACACTGGAGCTTTGTATCCCAGTCAGGCTACACCATTCAGGCTACCGACCATGTTGTGTATTGATCTGCTTCGTTCCATTTACTATTTCAAAATATAAAGAGAGTATCTATTTCTTTTTTCAAAGCTAATAATTAATGTTAGACTCCTGTACTGACAAATTCCAGCATCTGCTTCTCCTATACACAAAAATTTGATTCACCAGGTCTATGGTATTATTTTTAACAACAATTTATACAGTGGCAAGAGCTTAAACAGCTGAGCCACTGTGACTGAGACAAAGTTTTGTGCGAACTGAAGCCAGCAGATTTCTAACTTGCTGTTGCTAATTGCAATCAGCCAAAAGCAATGGGAATGGCTCACTGGCCATTAAACAAACAAACAAGTATTCCCCTGCTTCAAGTGTATCGGTCATTTTAACAAATTTTTATTTTCAAGGACAGACACATCAGGTTGTCTTTTGCCTGTTCTCTGTCACCATTAAAGACACAGAAAGGAGAAAAACAGAAAATTAATGCATGCCTACCAGCCCTATTCAAGTCAACAAGTGTCTGGCTCCTTGTGTCATCATGGAGACTCTTTCCACTGTCTTGCTCCAACTGGATTTGTTTAATCTTCACAGTTTTGGTCACCATCTGGCTCATTTTGTTGTCTACGCAGACACTGTATGACAGACTTCCATTCACCGCAATAGGAACTCTTTGCTGAGTGATTTGATAGCCAGCCTGTCAACAAAATTAGCTTCATGCTCAAATGAAACATTAACTTTTCAGGAAGCAGAAGCACAACCAAGTGCAAATAGTACAGACTAAGACCAAAACTGAAAATGCAACATCTTGCATAGTGACCTACACAAAAGAACAAAACACAGGGGCATATAAATTCAAAAGTTATTTTGCTTAGATTGAAAAAAAACAACTAGAATATTGGTCTAGAACTGCTGTAACTGTGAAAAGCTAGAGGTTTGAAAAAAATAAGAATACTTTGCAATACAGAAAAGCATAAGATCATAAACTAATGCAAAAATTATCAATTATCAACCACACAACCACTTACCAAGGATGACTGATACTGCTTTGGGGCAGGAAAGGGACTAGAAAAAGTTATTTCAAATCTATGGTTTTGTGATCATGTTAAACCTTGTTTGAAGCCAGTTACTGTACGTCCATATCACAGAATCATCTGGGTTGGAAGGGACCTCCAAAGGTCATCTAGACCAACCCTCTTCTGCAGTGAGCAAGGGCATCCTCAACTAAATCAGACTGCCCAGAGCCCTGTTGAGCCTCACCTTGAATATCTCCAGGGATGGGGCGCCAACCACCTCCCTGGGCAACCTGTTCCAGTGTTCCACTATCCTCATGGTAAAGAACTTGTTCCTAACATCCAATCTAAATCTACTCTTTTCTATTTTGAAGCCATTGCCCTTGACCATCCCCAAGATGGAATTATCACTCATAATTCCATCTGGTTGAATACATCCCTGTATGCCTGTTGAGAAGTTCATAGAGGGCAGGAGAGGGAGAGGAAGAGGAAGAGGAAGAAGGCAGGCAAGGGTGAAAAAAGAAAATAAAGAGCTCAATTTCATTAATGTAGCAATGTAAAAGATAAACACTATAAACCCACATAAGGCACACAGCTGAAAAATGTCGCCTCATGCCTGAGACCACTCAAAGGAGAAACTACCAGCCAGCAAAGGGGCTGCCAGTGCAAAGGTACTGAAATAACTCCAATGATATAAAAATACAGAAGAGAGACAGCTACTCTGTTGAGGAAAAGTCCTCATCTCTTCCTCCTTCCTAGCTGACTCGTGCCCCCAAGGGTGAAAACAAAAAAAGTCCTGCCAGGAATTTGCATATTTTGCAGGGAGAATGAACTTACTCTAAATTGTAGAGATGAAGACAATGCACTGGAATAGACAACAACGGTCCAGCCCTGTGAACAGCTCAATTTATTTATGCAATAAAGCGCATGACCTTCTAGCCACAATCATTGCAAAAAAATAACTGACTCCATTAGCCTATGTTAATCACACAGCTCTTCCCATCTCCTAAAACTTCTCATTAAAATGACTTTTTAAAAGTCTGAAATAGTTAAAATAAATAACAGGAATCTTCTTTCCCATCCAAAGCTCCATTTTCAAGAGCAACAATAATCCGATTGTCAAACGACCCTAAGAGATTTATTTTATCTGTTCTATACAGCTCATTAGACTTAACTCCACATCTTACTCTGCACCTTTTTACAGGGCTCCTGACTAGACTGTTTCACTATGAAATGCAGGTCAGGTAGTTTACTGTCAGTGCTGCAAGTGCAGGAGTCAGTCGACAGAAAGCCAGAATTACATGTTTCAAGATAAAATGTGTCAGCACCTCCTTGACCAAATTTCTGTGCTTATCTGACCAGAGGATCCTGTAACTCATGCCCGCAGACACGGCCCACTTGGTGTTGCATGCACCATCTTCCACCTCACTCTTCTAAACATGTGGATGTGGCTTCTTTTCGATGACAACATTCTTCCATACAGCTTCTGTGCAGTAGACTGATAGCAGCAGACAGCACAAGAACCTGAGAGACTGTTTTCAGTTTAACAGCGGAAGCACCAAAGTAGCTTGCAAATAAGTCTGTGATGGTTTTGTTATTTCTTTATGAGGTGTAAAGGAATTTTTAAAGTCATTTTTATTTCCTGCTATTTTTTTTCCTCCTAGAAATAGGCTTTAAAATAATTTTACAAGTTAAAGTATTGGCAATTCAAACTGGTAAGTTTGCATTTCACATTGTCAGTAGCTCCCTACAGAGTCCCCAGCAAGAGGGCCTCTTTGTGGCTCATAAATATTAGCAAAGTTGTCTGCAGAACCCAAATCAATAATTGCATCAGGATCACAAAAGAGCCACAAGTTCCCAGCCAAGAAAATACAACAGAAATGTCTTCTGAGATCCAAGTCTCCGCTGCATGAGTAAAACATAATGCTTCTTCCAAGATAGGAAGGAATATAGTTTAAGATGCTTCGTGTGACTTTGAAATATTTCTAATGCCTGGACAGAAGAGTGGAAGAGAAAGTAGTCTGTAATAATACAACACATGTACACATTAATTTGGGACCTAAGAAATATCACCACTCTGCATCTCTGGATGTCTGAAACAACTCACCTAACAAGAGGATAAACTAGCATACCAGATCTCTCTCAGGTAAAACAAATAGTTTGGGTTTTTTGGGTTTTTTTTCTGTTTTAATGCAGTTATCAGATCATCACCCCAAAATCAGATAAAGGAAAACTAGCACCCTCTGTTTTGTTCAGCAGAACATTCAGTACAAGTAAGATGACAGGAGGAAAAAAGAAAAAAAGTTGTTCAAAATTAGGAAGATTTCATTTATTAAAATACAAAAAAGGCTCAAATACCACTGCATCCTGTTCACTAACAGAAGCCAAGTTCTTAAATGATTTCAATATCCATATCAAGTGAAGCAAAATGTATTTGACTTCCAGTGATGACTTCTACCAAATCTGAAAGCTACCAACAAACCATACTGCAAAGACTCAGTTTTCATTTTTTTTAATTAATTTATCTACTAACTGAGAAAATTTTAAAGGGAAATTAAATATTTCTAGGTCCCTAAGCATACACAAAAATGATACTATTACGCTTATGCCACTGGAACCTGTGCTTGTTATACATTCACTTTAATGAAGGACTATTATCAGACTGCCTTTACTCTAACAGACAATTAGTACTAAACACCAGGAACGGAGAACTTAAGGGAAAAAGCAGCTCCAACTCCCAATTCAATTACATTAAGCTACTGGAATCATGCAGCTAAGCAAGGAGTCAGCAATCAGAGCAATCATATTCAATCAGTGAACACCAGGCTACAGCTGTCTATTCATCAGGCCACAGTGCACTATCCAGTTACAGTGTGCAGAACACTGATTGAAAACAAAAAAAGTATCTCTTCACTCATCACCTATTGCCATCCGTGACTTGTCCTCTCCTGCTGTTGTAAAAAGGACCAGTTATACTTACATACTTACAGGCAGATCTGCATAGAAATAATGTTTTCTGTCAAACAAGGACTTCTTGTTTACTCTGCAGTTGAGTGCCAGGCCTGTCATCACTGCTGCTTCTACACATCTCCTGTTGAGAACCTAAGGAAACATGACACATGGTTTTGTTCAGATACTCAGTATCTAACAAATGTGTCTCCCACATATTGCCATATACGGAGTATATATTCAGTCTTGCTTGCCTTCACCCACCATTAGATCTCTTGCCTTGTGTGGGTAGTTCTTAGTCATCATTAATGTGGTGGTAGCTACAAATCTGCAAAGCTTTAAGATGAAAGTAGGCATGCACTGTTCCAGCTTATTGCTTTTGCAAACATTCCACAACTGATGAATCTTAAGGGATGCAAGAGACAAATCACAGCAAATAATAACTGACTTGTAACCAGCTGTAAACCTGGACGCACTTAAATGCTTCACTAAAACGGAACCAAAGAGACATCGACTAATCTCACGACTACAGGTATACATGCTTTTCCAGCACCCAGGTAACCCATGGGATTAAGGCTCTTGCATATTGCCATGTGACCTGAAGACCCAGCAAGGTAATAAAGAAGGAAATAAAGAAGTTAAACATGGTTTCTCACCATAGACCCATTACTCTTAGTGTTACGCCTCTTTCTGCTCAGTAGGGTCGTGATCCAGAGCAGAAAGAAAATTCCACTCCAAGAAGTACTAACAAGCAATTGTTTCAAAGTCATGGGTTTTTCTTTTTCTTTTCAAATGTGCTCTCATTAATTTAACAATTGGTTTAACTAACATCAACTGGATTAAAATGTAAAAAAAGGAAGACTGAATTTGTGTTAGCACAACTCTGACATGCTCACACTTGCAATACTTTGAAATAGGAACAGAAATCTATCCATGTTACTCTGCACTGTGCAGCTGCCAAGAAGTCAATTTTCAGCAGGACCATTAAGGGGGCACATTATGTAAAAGAATCTACATGACTTCATCTGCATTGACCAGAACATGAAAGGCTTAAATAAATGCTTTCTTCAATGTTTCTGATAGTGTTTACTTTACAAATTCTACAGCCTGATTTCTGAAAACATACTACGCAGCTGTACATTTCACATCATCCCATGCCTTCAGCTGGAAAAGGAATCTCTTTGCCTTACTCATCTAATATTTAACAAATCAAAACAATAGGAAAAAGTTTAAGAAACTCTTTATGTAACAGAAACTTAAATTGCTTATATAGACAAGAAATTAAATATTTAAGACTTTTAACAAGGGAACTTTCAGATCTTTAGTAGAGCTATATACTGCTAACTAGAACACATCATCTGTTCAGGCATATTTTATTTATTAAAAAATTGAAAAGATACATAAAGCAAATTTTAAACAAGAAAGAAGGAAAACCAATTTCCCTTTGAAATACTGATCTGCAGCAAAATGAACACAATTAGTCCTGACAGTAATCTAAAGCAAATTTGGAGTTACAAAATATTAATTTATTTTAGTACCATAGCTGTAGTTCATTATATAGTAGATGCTCCTGTTTTCAACAACTAAATGCTTCCAGACAGTAGAGATACATTTTTTAATTTTAAGGAAGCTTGTAACAGTGCTAGTCAAATTGTTCAAGGTTTAAAATATCATTATATTTCTGAATACATGTGCAACTTTACCCCATTCTAAAGCCACATGGCACGGTCCTGTTTAGCTTCACGAATTACAGAGGACTCTGCCAGTTAGCCTTTCAACAACTAGTCATCTTAAACCATTAAGGCTTGTGAAGGTTTGGGAGTTACCTGCCACACACACACAATGAAATCACCCAGACTAGTCTCAGCCATCTGAAAGTTAAGGGATGAAGCTATACTTAGAGCTGTAAAGAACTTACAAGCATATATATATATATATATATACACACACACATACACACATACACACACACACACACACACACACACACACAAATATTTACAGTTATATAGAAGTTAAGACCAATACAGAAACACAAAATCCCTCCCAAAGCAATCAGATTGCCAGGAGGCTCCCGACCCAAACCTCCCAACTCCTCTTTCCCTCCCTTCATAAATAACCAGATCAATCCCCATATATCTCACGTGATAAGTTTGGAGAGAACTGAGGTGAGATGTTAAAAAGACAAGAAGATTAGGGGAAATAAAGGGTTAGGGTGGATTAGAATTAAGGCAGATGGAATTAACATAGCAAATAGAATTAACACACAGACTGCCAGAGAGAAGGAGCTAAACTGAGAAGTGTGTGAGAAGTGACTGTCTTATCTATATTTTGACTAGTTGCATTTCTCAGCAGGAGAATGTGTGATATAGGTTACTGTTATTTGGTTGGGTTGTTTTTTTTTTTTGATTCTCAAAGCTAAGAATTTCATTTCTCTCAGTAAAATATTCCAATTAGCCTCAAACCAGCACAAGGTTCCACTGGGTCTAGCTATCTCTGTGTCAAAGTAGTGAACTGGTGTCTTTCTGCATTCCCTGAGGGTGCAGGGTTTGTGACCAATTTTAACTGAAGAACAAGTCAAAAGCCAGTTCGCAAGTCACAGCCAGTTAGAAGTTCATAGCACATTCTTCAAACAGAGGTGGAGTTTAGCTAATGACTGCACTACAACGACCACCTTTGACCACTTGGTTTTCAATTTACCCTTCAAACAAGGTAATGTGTATATTCCTAACTGCCCTAAGGGATAACACTGGTTTGAGGTGAAGGAATTCCCCCGTATGTACTACTTACACCAATAAGAAGATTTTTCATTACTGTTGATGAAACATTTTGGTGGGTCTGGGGAAAAACTGCCATAAAAAAATGAAGCAGCAATTATATTAAATGTAGTATTACTAAGTATTTAGATGACTATAATATGTATGTGTCCCCAGCATCCTAGGTCATACTAGCCAAATCACTGTATATGCATCGTTGCTCATTCACCAGCACTACCTCCCACACTACTTCTTTATCAACCTGTCTCGTGACAAAGGGCATGGCAAAGCAGATCTTTCTCACTTATGGCATACTGAGATGTCTACTATGTCCACATGCTTTCTCTGCCCTGTTTGACTCTAACACAAAATTAATCAGATGACCCTCTACTTTCCAAAAAAAAACCCCACCAAAAAAAAAAAAAAAAAAAAAAAAACCACCACCAAAAAACCCAAAAGCCACCAAACCTGACATGTTTAATATTACTCCATTACTTATGTTGCTAATGCTACCCATTCCAGTGATCAAGGCTGTATGCAGAGGCATTTATTACTTTTCCTTCAAACAAGCCTAGCTTTTCAAATAATCTGCAGTGATAAACATCAATTCAGTATGTGAAACTTCTCATACTAATGACCTAGAATAAGTCCCCCAAGCTTGTTTATGCAGTAAACTGTTATTAAGTTGACAGCTTTGACTAGCACTGAAGATTTAAATTACTGGCTTGATCTGACAAGCTGCCAGTCTGGCATGTTAGCAGAGTGCTAGCCTTGAAAGAAAGCTATGTAACTCCTGCAATAGTTGTGGACAAAATACTAGTGCTTATGGAAGCCTTGCTAAATGTTGCTGGACTTCCAAAATGGAAGCATCTTTCCTAGGTATTTAAGGAAAATCCTAAGGAGCTATCACAAAAGGAAATGTATATTGTTTGTATTGGAAACTCAGGAAAAGACCTTAACAATGGCATCACACCATTTCCTTGTAGCTACTCTATCCTGCTAGAGTACCATGGTAACTGAGCGCTAAAGGAATGAAAGAACAATTCAAACAAGACCTTTCTTTATTTCTGACACTCATCTATTATTTCTGCCTAGTTCACAAGTGGAAAGACTTCTTTTAAAAAATTATCATCTTTATTTGCAAGGTTAGTTTAGTCAAGGCCTTGGTTTTAAATACAAGACCATTCAATAGCTGTGCAAACCCACACACAATAGTTTCAACAGCATAAATTCCCACCAAAAGCTCTTTAAAAAATGTTTTCTTTTTCTTGAATAGCAGATTTATTCCTTCTGTTAATTCACTGAAGAAAGTTGGCTCCCTCTTAAGTAAGCATATATATTCCATATATATATATATATGAAATATATATCTAGTAAATAATATTTTTTACATTTTTAAGAGAGTATGTATGCAGCTTGTTGTTTTGCTAATAAGTATTATACAGGATAACTTGTGGAAAGAATAGAAGAAACANGTAACACACAGGAAGTCTAAGCTATGGAACAAAGTATTCCTTGTACTAAACACAGTAATATAAAAATAATTCCCCAGAAATTTCTGAAGTTTTTGATTCTGGGTTGCACATTTTAATAAAGTAGATTTCATATTAAATGGCTACGTTAACATCTTCATTCCTACTTATAATCATTAAGAAATTGTCATTCATTAGGTTAACTAAAGAACTGTTTATCTAAGAAACATTTAATCTTATCTCCTTTTCATTTAAAATAACAGCCAGAAGAAGGAAGTAGTACTATGTACTTAGCCAGCTCTCTGTAGACAAAGCAGTAAACTTTAAATCCCTCAAACATATCTAATTTCCCAGTACTCCCATTTGATATCTCTCTCATTTTTATTTGCTTCCAGTAATAGGTATATGCAGTCTTAGTATTCTTGCTCTGTTAGTAGTGCCAACTTGCTGCAACATACAATTCTTTAAAGAGCAATCATAAGTTAAACTTCAAAATAGACTACTCGTATCTTAGTCTAAATGCAATTGTGATTGTTCATTCTGACACTGCATATGACAACTGCAACACAACATTCTTCACTGGCATCCTCACACACACACAAAAGGCTATACACCTACAGAATGAACATTACAGTAAATGAGGAGACCACCATTTCCCAAACGACTCATTTCAATAGCTCTAGAATCAGACTCCACCCCTCTAAGCATACAGGATTTTTTATTTTTCCTTTGGTTTTAAAAAGCTAACCTAAATATCATCATTTGTTTGGTCTGCAAAAACCTCCCATGTTTCAAAAATTAAGGTCTTTAACTTCAGGGGTAGTGGAAGTTCAGTATCTCTGTAACATTCATACCCTCCTTGTTGACAGCACAGCGTTCTGCACCTGCCACATGGGGTTTTTTTTACCTGTCATAAGGATGCTCTCTCTCTTACACCAGCTGAAATTTAAACTGTTGCTAATGTTATCTGATCCAGATCCAATGGCTATGGTGGCAACATCTGAACATGTAACTAATAAAACGCCAGTTGCAGAAGTTCACATAATCCTCTTGAAATCAAACACATAGTCATATTTAAGGTGGCAAGGTGTCCAATAATGAGAAAGAATGCAAAGAAAGGAACCAATTACAACATAACTGCATCAAGATAAATTTCAAACAAAATAACCTGGCGGTTACACAACAGGTACACAGGAGACAGCTAACCATGAAAAGCACAAAGCTCTAGCCTACAATTATTTGTTAATATTGTTAGATAATGTTTCCTAGATAACCTTCCAATTAAAAAAAATCTTCAAAGAAAAAAAAATCATTAAGAAGAATAAGGAAGCAAGATGCCAGTTAAAGAAGTTTAAATGCTAATAAATTGGTAGAACCATGATTGTTACAGAAACTTTTGCTTAACAAAGTTAAGCACTTAAATAGTAAACACTAATCTGAACTCCTTCAAAGTGAGTCACTTGGAACCAGACTGTTTGTCTACACACTGAAAGAAAATTAAATCAATTAAGGATGTCAGAGCACATATAGTGATTGATAACAGAAGTAAGAGTAATTTACCTGCAAAAATCCACTCAGTTCAAGCTTAAAAGAAATTCCCCACAGATGGTACAATAACTGCAATAACAGAACTTTGTGAAAGAAAGGAACCAAGACAGTACAAAATCCTGCTCCTCAACAAGAAGCAGAAGAACATCTGTAAAAAGGAAAAGTAATTTATAAAACAATACAAAAGTAAATAAAACACATAAATAATATCACCAATGCATCAAAAGGTCTACTCAAGTAGGTGACAGAAAGAAATTTTGTCAACTCAATGCCCTTCTAACTGGCAAGTTTACATCAGCCAGAGGGACCTGTTAAAGATGGACAGGAAAATCAACAAGAACAAAGAGAGCTCAACAGGCAACACAGTTACTGAGGTGCTAAGGAGACAAAGGCCTACAAGAATTGTTAGATTTGACAAGAAGATTAAAACGTGCAGAATAAATATCAGAACATCAGACAAATAAACTACACACTGCAAAAAGTGAGAGAAAAAACATTACAGGGAATGTAATGTTTCCAGAAAAACAGCATTTACAGTTAAGCATGAAATAAAGCTGAGCTAAGCAACCACAGTGACTGAGGGAGCATAACACTTCTTAGACCTCAGTGAAAGACAGTACCACAGATAACTCCAGGGCTGTGAATGATCCCATGAAAGATGAGGAACAACACCCACAATAGCCCAGCCCTGCAAGGTGACAGAAGCAGGTCTTCCTCATCTTTCCAAGACCTCAACAAAATCTTACACAACTCAGTGCCTTTGAAAGCAAATACATCAGGTAAATTCTGTATATTAATAATACATAAAATTAATCATAAAGTCCAGTAATTTATCACCCAAAAATGACAGTGCCAATACAGGAAGGAGAACTAAATCCCCAAATCCCTTTAAATCCCCAAACTAAGCGTGAACCCTCTCACAGTCCTGGGCAGCCATCTCAACAGTGCAACGCAGAGTGGGGAAGGCAACAGTATGATACATGCGCTCAGTGCTCTCTGCAGTGTTCAAGTGACGTCCCTCTACATTGGAGAAGTCCAAGTTCAAGTTGCCAGTGGTACAGTACCAGAAAGAACAAGGACTAACAGCTGTTCTAACCCTACTTTCTTCCATAAAAAGGTTTATCTGGTGGCCCAATGGTCACTATACAGGTGAAAGAAGATACAGTAGGATCCAAATTTTTCCTTCTAAAGTTATTTATGAAGGGAAAACAAAAGGAGTTTAAACAAAGAGTATATGAAAGTCTCTGTACAAGATAGCAGTAACAAGTCCTCAAGCCCTCAAGGATGTCCAGTGGAACAGGAAAAAAATGTATATCCAGAGAAAAGCATGCATCTCCCATGACATTCTACAGCAGTGTTCAACACAGATCTTACTCTGCTTCTTCAGGTCGGAAGGCACTATGTTTTCTTCATTAGAAAGAGGGTTTGACCATTACTAAGTGTTTCTGAAAACTCTCTCTTATGATAAAATACTGTTCACATCATGAAGAGAATTAAATTCAAATACATGAGAAGGTGGCAATTTTTAAAAAATAGGTGTGAGGGCTAACATTCATTCAAATCCTATTAATTTAAACCTTGGTTATTGTAAGTCTTAGATTTTTTTTTTTCTTAGTATGTTAGCCTACAAAGAAACAGAATCACGTTTTCACTGACTCATGCAGGAGACTAATGTAAAATTTACATCTTTTCACAAGATTAGCAACAAACACTGTAAGCATAGACAAAAAGGTCCCAGCCTTTAGCTACTAGACCTACCATCTTATTTCCATGGCTGAGCTATAATTAACCTTTAGTCAGCTACCTCAGTCATGAGAATAGATAATCATGCATTTGCTTTCAGTGAGCTCAGTCTTATCTCTACAAACCTTTATAAAGATTCTCGTAATTTTCAAAGCAGATAAATCAGACTGGGAGTACAGCCACCTTTACAGATGCTCAGAAGAATTTAAAAATCAATCTGGAGGTATGATGCACCATACACCACCATGTCTGGCACAAAAAATCCTTTATAACAGTTCTTTTGAAGATACCAAGCTAAGATGATTACCAAGTTCACTCACCAGGTGAAAAAAACTAGGCCATTGCCCATTTCATTACTTGAAATGTAATTTCAAGTAATTATATGCATTACATTTCAGGTAATGTATGTAATCACAAAGAAAAAAGATCCTCACAGTAATTTGAGTAAGACGCTATCTGGCTCTAGTGGTAAGGGGCTCCATCACCAGAGAGCACAAATCTTGTATAGAGCCATAGAGGATGTGCCATCCAGTATCATTACTTCTAAACCTAACTTTTAAAATCAATCCTTGGCCACATCATTTTTTTCCTACCTGCTACCAAACAAACATGCACTTACATAGCTATTCTTTCCTGTAGCTATCACTCAGAGGCACATTATGAGAGCAGCAGTGAAATGGTCCTGACACTAACATGGTGATGGTCACCCTAAGGCCTACTTGCAGCACAAGCATAAAATAAGCTGTGCTACAGTACAGGAAGGAAGTGCAAATAGCAAAGATGAAGGAGACAGAAACATATTCTTGTAGTTTCCCCTGTCCTGTGAGACTACAGCAAAGGCTCATGCTCACTTTCATTAGTGATCCAGAAATGTATAGCAACCAGGATAGCTCCCCTTAGCACCATTCTCCCTGCTCTCATTCTGAAGCAGCAAATACCAGCATTGTTGTCTAACCATCTTGTAATTCTACAGTAAATTTAAATTCTTATAACACTGAAAACTGCCTATAGTTCTCACTTTGTAACAGCAGTTATCCTTTACTACAGAGAGCACAACACTGTATTAAAACTTTGCTCCTATTTTTTTTCTCAACAATACAGAGTCAAAAGAAAAGGCCAAATATTTACCTTCTAAAGAGACTTATTAGGCAATAACTGCAACATTTGTTAAAATACTGTTGTGTAGGGTTGTTTTGCAAATACTTGGAAATCTTCAAAATCTACCTTCAGTGTAAATTATTATTTTTATATTAAGATTGTTAAAATTCCCAGAGAATTCTACAAAGTAGTAATTAAGATTAATATACATAATTAAGATGATAAATAATAATTTAAAAATTATTATGTTGTCACTAATAAATCCTATTGCTAAGTGCTAGCTAGCTGTTCTGACTTTCTACAGTGACTTACACAGATCAGGGGGTTCTCTAAATCATAGTTTTACTCTGGAAATTGGAATGGTTGACACTTTCCTAAATCAGACACTTTCTACTTAGGAAGCATAGTACTTCCACAGACAGACACTCCAAACAGCAAATGACAGCTGCATAATCAACATACATCAAAGTAACATCAAATGGCCACGCAGAAATGCAAGATGTTCTTCTCTGACAGGATTTTAAGTAACTTTCAGATTTAAGGAATGTCCTGTGTGGTGTACTACCAAATACATGTCAGAGAAATACTACAACTCATTCAATATGTTGAAAAAACATCCTTTTTTACCTTTGCAGAGGACATCAAGTATCTTCACTGATGAAGAGGGAGTGAGTAAACTAAAAAGAAACTAAAAGTACTAGGATTCTCATATTATCAAACAGCCAGAAAACAGAGAAAAACATAGTTTTACAGCCAAATCTTGGAAACAACAAAATGTCAAAAATATACTTAAGATATCCTAATATAAATTAAGTATTACTTACTGGTAAAGTTCCTGGTAGAGAAGCATCAAAGAAAGACACCAAAGAGTTAGGAGGTGCTGCAAAATGGACTTGGGAACCAGAGAAAAGTTTCGAGTTGGAACTGATTTGTGCATGAACTTCCAGACCCACAACTGGTACCCATGGAACGAGACTGAAAAGGAAAGAGAAGGGAAATACAATTTAAATATAGATGTCATTAAGCACCATAAGGATCTAAAAATATAAGATTTAAGAACTTTTTGTTTAGTCTTTTGACAAAAACTGAATTGCAATTGTGTAAAAAAAAAGGTAATAGATCTACTACTGTAAACAGATCTACAGTGTATGACAAAAGTTGTGCTGCGATACTGGAGAACTGAGACTAGCGGACAGTATCTATGAAGGGTATGGTACAGCAAGGTGTCTTCATCATGTACAGGAAAGAATGCCATAAAAAAGAAATGTAATGGTCTGAAACATTTAACTTTTCTTTATATGAGAAATCTTTGAGAAATTAATGAGGCAAACTTGCATGCTGGATGAACCCTAATTTGGTACCTCATGAAAATCACAAAATCATCATAAATATCAATTACTTCTCAGGTACTTTGATAAATCTTTAACAGAGGTGGCATAATAAATTATGTATTCTTTGTCATCTAGTCACTTGCATGCTGGGAAAGGTGGCTCTCCAGAGCAGTGTTAGTAGCATATTAGCATAAACATTAGTAATCTGGTAATAGAGAAATCATCATTTAAACTAGAGCACTCCCAAGCTCTGAACATACTCCACAGAATAAAGCTTCTCCATATCATCTAAAAGGTAATTGCAATTCTCACATCCATAACCTTTATATGGACAACAGGAAAAGGTCACCTTTACCATATGAATTGTTTGACAGTTTCTGTAAGCAATTATCTGGCCTTGTACAAATGAAGTGGCACAAATAATATTTCAGTGATGAAATCACATTTCTATGGCAGAGTACTTCAGCAGTACAAGTACTGAGATAGCTACAGGAGATAAGTGAGCTATTGAAAAACATCAAACAACTTTATCAAGCATAGTGTTCCTTCCAAAGGTGAACATAATACATTATTATGATTTTAGTTCTGTCTCCCATCCAACAGCTAATGCTGTCCCTACAAACACTCAACTACTGATGCAGATGCCACTTTTATCACTGCTTTAGGAATATTATCATAAAGGATTAAGATGCAGATTTTTAAAGGAGCTGATAGACTTTCTTTCACTGAAACTCCATTTTTTGCTCCTTTAAGCTGTTCATAAAAACATCGAAGTTTAGGGGGGAAAAAAAAGGTAGTTTAAAAAAAAAAAAAAAGTTGGGAGGCCAATTAGAATTGTATCCCCATCACATCACAGCGTTAAAAATTACATCAGGATTCAATTAAGCAGTGTGCTGGCCTATACTCAAGATTGCAAAGTATGTGCATCAGGCAGTCAGTTCTCCAGACCTATTAATACAGATGAGAAACCCTGAGTTTCCTACCACGTATTTTTACATATTTGCATTTATTTCTGTCTCCAAAGAAACAGAAGTAAACTTCTGCCAGTGCCTGCACTTCGCTTGGGTTTGGGTTGTGCAGTAAAACCTGAATCTCACCAGCGAACACGCAACCTTCTACGGGCTCTTTTTTGTTGCAGTAGAAATAAAATGGTCCAATCCAGACAGGCTTCACGATTCTCTACAAGAGAACGCTTCATTTGTAAGAGAATTATCACTCAAAACCTAATTGTGAAATTAGTGCAGGCTGTGCTGATTATACTTCGAACGCTAAAGGTTTTCAAATTTGCTCGCATTGTGTTTGGCTCTCCTCAAGCCAAACACGCCAAAGTGACATTTCTGCTGTTAAGTCAAATACTGCCTTGTGGGCTTCAGGGACGGGTGCGAAACAAATGCGTGCTGAGAAGGTACTGCAAATCATCAACTTGTAGATGTTTTACAGTGCTCAGAAGACATTTACAGCGGACCCTGCTGCTGTCACAAGGTCTTCGCCGCCCGGCTCCCACAAACCGCTGCTCTCGTTGGCCAAGCCTGGCGACCCCAGTCCGATCCTGGCTTCATCCCCCGGCTACTCCTTGAAGGAGGGATATCCCAGCGCAGAATCACCTCCACGGAACCTCTTCCCATGCTGTCCCAGCACCGTACCCGCATCTCGCTGCCGACCCTGCCCCACCTCTCGCATTACTGGCAAAGGCTTGCCGAGCGCCAGAGACGGGACCTCCGACACCGCGCTGCCACGCCCGGCGCCAGACCCCACCGCACGCCTTCGCCGGCGCTGCCGCCATTTTGCCGTGCTCGCCGCTCACGGGCCCTCTGGGAAATGTAGTCCGACGCGCGGGGTGACTGCGCGGAGCGGGGGACTGGAGGGGACGGACTGCAGCTCCCAGCAGCCCCCGCGCCTTGGCGCCGCGCTCCCCGCACCGCCCAGCGCCTCAGCTCGGGGGCGGGCTGTGCCTCCGCGCACCTCCTGAGGGGGACGGGTCGACGGCCAGGGAAAGCCTTCGGTAGGTGTTGGTGGAGCTAGAGCTCAGTGCAGCTTGTGGTCGTTGGCGGGAGGCTTTTATCCTTTTGCTTTGTTGTAGAAAGGCTTCTGCTGCTTTCGTGGCAGTGCAGCTTCTCCTCACACACTTTCCTGCTGGAGGGGTATTTCCCCTGGCACCCAAAAATGTGGTAATAGCGTGGGAGCTGACTGCACTACAGTCTAAGAGGCTTCAAGGGGTCTTGGTGTCACCAGAATTTGGAATCAAACGTCTTTAACGAGGAGGCGTTTCTTTATTGCAAAGTTAGGCAAGTTGGGGTACTTGGGTTGCCACAAATCTGGGACACTTCGCAGTGGACATTTCTACAACAAAAAGTAAAAGTTAACCTCGCGTCAAAACCTACTAAACATCTATTGCTTAGTTTCTTACTTCACGTTAAAGGTCCAACTTCTCTTAAATTCACTATGTATACTCAGAAGGTGAGGGGTTTACTTTGATGAGGGGTCTTACGGCTAGAAAATGCAGTCTTCGAGGCCTCTAATGGTCTTTTGAACGTGAACTTTGTCACAAGATAGATCATCACCTAGGTTGCCAGGTCCTGGATCATATTAATTGGTTTTCACTGGTTTCAAAGGAGACTTTGTTAGTTAAGTAAAGATACATATGGAGGCTTTAGTAATAAGGATGAAAATATTTTTTGTCAGTCACAAGAAATAAGGATGTGATTGAACTGCTGAGATGGCAGAAGCTACCCAAGGTAATAAAAATCTGTAAACATTTTCTGACATTGGTAATTTGGTGTACAGGTCCTGAGAAAAGTAGCACTCGTCCTAGAAATGCTGGAACAAGAGACAATGATTCCATTTGTATCTTCCTTTCAGTTGTTTGAAAAAATGTCTTAAGGCTCAGGTCCTCAAGGGATTGTATATGGTTTTCCTTTGAGTTCACACTGATACGAAACCAGTCACTATTTTAAAGATAACATTTTGCAAATCCTGAGCATCAAGTGATACAGTACTGTGCAGCTGAAATCTTGGATCTTAACTCCATATATGTAGAGCAGCAGGGTGCAGTATCTGTGGAGCCTGGGGGTATTATTGCTGTACAAATACACGTAATAAAGAACACTGTCCGGGGCATATGCAAACAGCTTTAATGCTCTTTACGCAGCTGCATTGCACAGACAATAGAATTAACAGCCTTCTGTCCTAAGCCACAGGCCTGTGGAGCTTTAATGGGAATGTACATTAGCTATTACTTATGTCATCTTTGCTCTATGTCAGCTACTGCTGACTGAAGCTCATCAGTCACAAACGTATGTGTAAGACTGGTTTATTCCAGCAGAGGACAGTGGTGCACATAAGCTCTTGACAGAATCTTGGAACCTTTACATCCTCTTGTCTTCCCCAAACTCAAATATGAGATGCTGAGTGGTTCAGAATCACATGGCAGATAATTTACCTAACTAGGAAAATGTTTTATAATGGTTTTGCCATAGCAATAATTTTCTAATATATTTATATTATAAATGAGCCAATTTTAACAGGGGGGTTCTTTGTAAGAGCCTTTATAAGTTGAAAAATATCTTCAGGAGATGCTGATATACAGTTACTTCTACAATACATCTTAGTTTAGTTAGTCATATTCCTTTTCTTAGGGAATATCCCTCCCTTGCACATCAAAGTGTGACTAAGACAAAATTCCTTTCCAGTAGAGAAGAAGTGGCCATAGGTCATGTCATACATGTTGTGGAGAATGAAAGAACATTGGAGCAATTGTTTTCCTACTCCTCTGTTGTGACCCTCTTCGTGTATGTGATAACCTAAGATAAAGTCTGTACAGCAGCCTTTAAGACAATGGAATAGATAAGAGATTTTGATCTCAGAAAAATCTTATTGTCTTTTCACCTATGCAATGCATTTTGACAAAGAATGTGTTTCAGGCTGAAGCTTTATGTTTGTTATTTCTGCAGCAAATGTATTCCTTTAACAATTGTCCTCCACAAACTCTGGATTTAATTATTTGATAATTTGTAGGAATTGACAGATCGTTTCAATCTAGCTATGAGGATAGTTTCTGACTATAGCTCTAAAATGTTTTTTACTGGTGTAAAAATGGTAAGTTTTGGATTATTTTCCTTTCTGCTAAGCCTGTTATCCTGATGTAATAGAAGATTTCATAAGTAATCACGAAGAAGTTAAAACCTTATGAATATTAAAATCATGTTACTTAAAGCCTTCTTCTGCCTTGGTTGCACAGAAATCTATCCTTTGTGCATATTATTTAAAGGGGACCAGACAACACATAGGGATTGAAATTTACTTTCTGCAGACTGAACAATACCCCATGAACAAGCTGTATGCTTGTTGTCTTTACATAGACAGGAGGATTGGAAAATGCCATTGTTTGTGATTTAAATTGTCTCATGCTATTACAATACTTTTCCCAGAAAAAAATCCTATTAGAAAGACCATTTTCTTGGCAGCCCTGTGCTAGTGACCAAGTAGGTAATAAATGAAAGCTCACACATCCATATCCAGGAAACTGATCAATCACACACAAACAGAGAATAATTGCCTTTCCCAGCAGCTTACACTGAGGTATGAAAGGCTACATATTTGTTTCTGATGTACCCTGGGAAGCAGTATCTACTTGGCAGTGTATTCATAGATTGTGCTATGGCTTGGAATAGGAAAGTATCTCTAGCATTGGATAAAGATTTGTACTATGATACTTCAGCACTATGTAGACTTCTGTCTTAGAGAGGGGAAAGGTGCTCTGACTTTCTTATTGCAGTAGGAATTTAACCAGTGCCTGAGAGGAAACTGGAATTTTGCAGAGGATAAAAACCCAACAGCATAGCAGTTAAGTGATAAACATGCAGTCTGCCCTGTTTATGTGAAAGGACATTCTTCTGAATTTTATAGGATCTGAGCTTTAAATCCTTTCTTGCAAGCCATGTTTAGCGCACATACATAGACTTTTTGTGGGCCGTGGGATTTCTTTTTGATATACCGGGGAGTGGGACGTTCAGACTAGGGTATTTGTTAGGTACTTCACAAGAAGCCTGCGGTGTCTTATTTCAGCATGTGAAACACAGGATAGGCAGCAACCTCTGTTTTGAAGGAGAGGGTGTGGCTTTTGGAGAGTACACCTGCAGTTCATCAAATAATCAGACCCTACAGGGAAGAATAATGAAGAGGAATGTTAAATTTGGAAGGAAAGTATGATATGGGATCTTTTCAAACTTTTAGGCCTCTAAGATCACCAATGTACATTGAAAGCCTTTTTTTTTTTTTTTTTCTCTACAATTATAAAGACAGAAATTTTCAGCAACTTTCAACTAATAAGTGCAATGATTTTCAGGCCAGGCTATTGATTCAATTTGTCTATCTAACAATAATGGAAGATGGTAACTACAAAAAAGCATACCTGATCTTGCAGGCTGTAAAAGGGTATTTCTCTTGATTGCAGGAGACAGTGTTTGGGGAACTAACATAGCTGCCTTGTGTGATCTACTGACCATGTTTGCATGTATGCATGCAGTGATAGACTGGGTAATATGAAGGGCCTCATGGTTTGAGTGGTCTTGTATTGAAATGTGTTGATGCACAAAATGTCCTCACTTTATATTGACAGACAAGTAGTGCCATTGTATTGTATTTCATGAAAGTGTTATTACTCATGATTTGAAAATAAAAGCCAGACTCAGCCAGACAAAACTACCGCAATAAACACATATGCACAAGCAATTTCTAAAAACAGTAATGGAAAGAGAAAACTAACATGTAGAAACTGTTATTACTGTAGAAGGAAAATTCACTGTTCTTTAGAGTATTGTATACAAGACAGGGAGAGAAGGTGGTTTAGCTATGAGAAACCCGTCTATTATGGCTCTTCTGTAATGGTTTTCACCTGGCGTATCTTGCCCAGGAGAGCTGCAGTGAGCAAGTGATTGCACCTGTGATTTGAATCAGGTGTTCATAATTGTGAAAGCAAGCACTTTGGAACAGAGTCCCCTCCTTGTGTCTAAGGGCACTGAGTTAGTTGGAAAGAAAGCGGTTGCTTGTCTTATTGTAGTTGAGGAGCTTTACAGTTTGTTCCTTAAAGACAAAGGGAGGATTTGTTTGAGGGAGTTTAAGATCACTAACCTAGTCTTATGGTGAGTAACACTTTTAATCCTATTATTTAATAAATTAAGTTCTTATTTTTCTAGAGTTAAGTTCAGGTATTATAAACATAAGAGTTTTCTTATTATGTTGTTGTTATATTGGTGTTGTCTCCCAACTGAGTTATTGGAAAAATCACATTACAAGCTCATGTTACCTTGCTTTGGGATTAATTTCTTTTGGTTGGAAGTCAGCAGGATTTACTTCCAGGGTGATCACTCCTTTTGATTTGGCCCTGTTATAATATGCAATGATTTCTGAATGCTTGAGGTGTAATTCAGTAATCATGTCAGGTTTATACAGAGAGAAAAAGTACACAGAAGCAAGACTAATTTATTTCTGGTTTGTCACTTTTTACATTGTATTTTTGTGTATTCTGTTTGTTTTCTTTATACTGGTTAACAGAAATTTCAGAGCTACGTTATGTCTGAGGCCTGTTACTTCCTAAATTAAAAGCCAGAACTCTTGCTGTAGGCTATCTATGACTTCATATATAAAGTTGGGCATATAAAATTTCAGCAGCATATGGTTTCACATAACCAATACTTGAACAAGAGCTTTTTCCCTTGACCCCAGGATAAGGGAGGGAACTAAGTACACTAGATGCTGATTTTTTGTTTCCAAAGTAGCCTGACATTTCCTTGTTGCTTGTCAAGCTGTTTAATTTTAGACAAACTATATGTTCCAAACTCTGCTTCAGGTATAAATTGTCCATTCTGGTATCATCTTAAATTGTGTAGTCTTCAGTTTCATATACTGGTTTACAAGATTCCAGCTGATCGCCACACCCCAGGGAAAAAATAGATTAAAAGTTCTATGCTAAATTTGTTGAGGAAGAAAAATGTTAGTTGAACAGTCAAATCAGGAGTATGCATCAAAGTGTTTTCTCTGACTAAGCAGTGGCATGAGTGATCAATAAAACCTTCAATTATTATTGACTATCACCAATACAGTGAAGGAATTGTTTGAAAGACATGTCAAGCAACATAATACTTGGAGTAATCAATCCAGTTATAATAATGACATTAATTTAGACTGAATTTAATTTTTTAATCAAAGTCAATCTAAAGATAGTCTTAAGTGTTAAATCATGTCAAGGTGCTGCTTTTCAGAGAGGGATTTCTTTAAAATGTGAGATTACTTGTAGGCTGAAGCCCGTTTGAAGAGGCTATATTTTAAAAGAAAATGATATTCCAGAGCCTCAACACTGTGCTTCTAGGGCCTGCCTTTATTGTTCTTAGCACTAAGGAATAAGGAATGAAGCAATAAGGATGTGAAGTAAAACTGTAGACCAGATGGAACTTTGTGATTAAGTACTGCACTAAAAGCACAGCAGAAAATGTAAATGAAGGAAAATAAGGAAAATACTGCAGATAAATGCTGAAAAGCATTGAATAAGGTTCCAGATTCTGAAGTAAGACAAACTTGTCTCCCGTTCTTCTGTGCAACACAAACTTTTTGCTTGTTCAGGACTGATTTATAAGGGTTTATTTATTTTCAAGGCTGTGTATTCCTTATCTTCAGATGTAACTGCTTCTACGTTGCATTATGCATCACTCGAGTGCACTTGAAGAACAGAGGTTAAAACCCGTATGGATATAATGTCTTTACTCTGGGACTTTTTTTTTATTTATTTATATAGTTATGTTATTGTCGTCATCTTCCCTTTGTCATTTGAAGCAAAATCTGATTTATGTTCTACTTTTGTTTTTTAGAAAATGACAAGAATGTTTTGGGTGTTGTGGGGGTTTTGGGGTTTTGTTTCTGCTTTTTTTGTTTATTTTGGTTTGGGTTGTTTGCTTGGTTGCTTTTTCCTCCCCCTCTCTGTTCTGTGTTTACGCCATACCTATGTGCTTTGTAATTTTTCTTACAGTGAAAAAAAAATAGACATTCCTTCCTCCTGAGAATAAAAAGAGAATGATGTTACCCTTGAAATTATTCATCCATCTCACAATTTAAACATCCCTTATTCCTATATAAAATAGTCAGCAATGTGAAGAGTGAAATACAAAAAAAGGTACTGCTGTTCTGTAGATTAGCTGGGGAGATGCTGTTTGGGTTTTTTGTTTGTGGGCCGTTTTATGCATTGGTTTTGTTTTCTTCCTGCAGACACAGGCTCATTGCTTGTGATTTCTCCATGAACCTGGTAAAGATAGTATGTTGGTCACAGATATTAACTGAGAGCCTATAAGGAGTCATATTGTGACAACCTGTAGAAATGAGTGCCTTTGGGTACAAACCAGAGCAGAACGCAGAAGCAGTACAAATGTATTTCCTGTTTTTTCACTTCTGTATCTAATATCCTCATGAAAAGGACTGCTAACAAGTTGAGTGTTGAATAAGGTGTTTTGTCTTGTGTAGTTTATTCTGTTCTTGGGCTTTCTGTGGCAAGACCAGTTCATGCTCACTGGTGTGAACTGGTTGCCCACCAGCAGCCTATTTCACATACACTGCTTACTAACCAGAATCTTATTTTGAACTCGTGAACTGGTTGCTTGTGGTATAACTGGGCCCCGCTGAAGGCACTTGGAATAATGTTTTGCACATACCATACTGCAGAGCTTCTGTTTTCCAATTTATTCTTTAAAAAAGTACAAACAATTGTGTGGTCTTGTGGACAACAGCTATATTAAAACTGCGTGCTAGTGTATGAAATACAATAATAGTAGCGTATCTCTTTTATTTTGAAGACAAGTACAAGCATGAAGTGCCATTTTTTAGGGAGGTGGTGGTAGTGTTTGGTTTGTTTTGTAGAGGTTTTTTGGGTTTGCTTTCTATTTTCTAAACATTGTCTTAGATTTTCCCCTTAAACTGCCAATTACGGAATTGCAGTTCTGTGGAAACTTTCATTAACCAATCAATCAGTAACTGCTTTGGGACTGAGGTGCTTCAGGAACCGATTAGTAAATTGCAGTCTGAAGTCAGAATATAAGAAGTGCTGTGTGCTTTGCACATATTGGGGCAATGGCTCATTAAGTTTTAATAAATTGGATGATATTTTAAGTTTACATTTCCTCCTTGCCTTGTCCACTACATCACTGTGTGCAAGGAATTCGGTATAAGGCAGCGGCAACTTCTGACTGTGTCAGAAGTCTGTTTCTGCAGGCCTCAATCAAAAAAAACTCTCAGGCCCTTCAGTAAGAGTTTGAGATTGATCTCAAAACTACAAACCAAGAGTCAGCATGTGTTAGATAATTGCAATAATGCCTTTGCCTACATGACTTCAGAGGCCCTTCTAACTTTGCCATATGCCCCCCTCTTTTTCATCTCTAAACATTAGCATTTGTAGTACAGCGTCACAGCTTCCTGTCTACTCTAGCAGTATTTTGTCTCTCCTGATGCTCATGGTAGTGGCCTAAGTAGTGGTAATGGCACGTAAATGCATTGCTGACTTTTTTTCTAACAATACTTTTAATCTCTCTCCTGTCTTTTTTTCTAACTGTGTAGATTAAGGCAATAAGCTAGTGATAGTGTAGGAAGCCTTTTTTATAGAGGTATGTGCTGGCTTGAGGCTAACTGGAATATTTTAATGAGAGAAATTAGATTATAGGCTGTGAAAAGAAAACACTGGTGATGTCTACTTCACTTATAGGTTTGCTGAGACGTATAAAAACAAGGACACAAACATAGATAAGGCAGTCTGTGTTTCTCCCTGGCTTCTGCCGTATTAACTGCTTCTAGGTGGGTCTGTGTAACCCAGCTAATCATTCTGCTTCTAACCTCCCTTGCAGATCCTTCCAGCTCACCTTTCACATAAGGCAGATTCTGGCATGAGAGAGGGGTGGAAAGAAGGTGGAAAGGTGGTTGGGAGCCCCTCCTGGGCACTCTGACTTCTGGAAGGGATATTGTGCTTTTGTATTTCTTTTAACTTGTATATTTCTATATACAGCTGTAAATATCTGCAGTGTATTACGAATACGTGCTTGTATATTGTGCCAAACTGTGAATATAAAGCTTCATTAACTTCCAGCAGTCTGAGTCTAGTCTGGGTAAATTCATTTGGGGGAGGGGCAGAGGGAGAAGGTAACTCCCAGAACCACTACAAGGTATGAGAACTGATATTTTACCAAATCACTGGACAGTTCATATGTTTTTAATGAATGCACAGAAGAACATTTCTGCTAGGCTGCGCATGCAGTGGTGACTGTGTTGGAAGGGCACGTGAGGTACCTTGCCACAATGGCATGCTTTAGATTACTGCTTCCTATGTTACTAAGACAAATATTCTGTGAGACACTGTTCTGAATAGATACACAGCTGCCTTATGCAAGGGACGAAAGAAATACATATGTGTATCAAGACGTTTTATTTTTCCAATTATGGTTTGCTGTCTCGTGATACTAGATAGGAACTGTCTACTTCAGTGAAAGTTATATTACTGCTATACGAGTCATGCAAAACTTCCTATCTCTCTTAAGTCCTGAGAGAAAGATTTAACTTCCTCTTTGAGACCTCTTTGCCAGATCATGTCTTTTGTTTTCTCACAATGTTCTGAAATGTGAAATTAAGTATTCAACGGGAAAAAAAACTACCACACAAAACAAATGGGCAGAAATTAAAACAAATATTATTACTGGCACTCTTTCAGTGGTTGGAATACACAAAGGACAAGAGCAGTAAGACAAACTGTGTTCTGAAATACACAGGTCTGGACGTACCGTGTTGTGAATACATGTCTACATGTGTCCACGTGTTTGGTAATGCAAAATAGCTTATACTTTGAAAAGGGATAAGCTACCTTCTGTGGCAACTTCTGTACAAATTCTGCTATCTTGTAATTACAGAGTTTTGCTTGTGGTTGTGTTTACTTGGGCTTTCCCAATCACTAAATGGCTCCCAGTCTCCAGGTGTTTAATTTTAAAATCCATTCTTATTGTTATACACAGGAAGCAATGACTATGTTTAGTGAGGACAATTTTACTCTAAGGAGATGAAAGAAAGAGAAATTTTCCATGAAAAATGTACTCAGTATATCTGCTAACCTTTTCAGAGCTGAACACAAAATGAATTTGTTGTCTCTTTGTACCAAAGAGTGCTTGAAAGATTTGCAAATGCATGGTAGTAGCATAGTAAACAAACAACACACTGGGAATATATCTTTCAAAGGCCAAGAAACAGCTTAAATGCTATTTTAAATCATGGCTGGTATAAAACATTTCCACTTGAATCATGTATAGGGTAATTACTTTTGACAAGTTAATTTCGCAAGTGTCCAATTAAACCATGAGTTCATAGCTTATCTTTTCACAGTGTGGCTGTATTCATTGGAATGCATGATAGAAATGATCTTAGATACTTAGTCTGAACATCTCAGTCTGCATCCAAATCCATGTGATGTGATTTAACTGAAGGGTCAGTTCTTAGTGTTGTGAATTTGAGCAACCTTCTCCCCCAGTGACAAGACCAGTTTAAATCAAGAAGGTGGTGTGATTGTTGTGGGGAATTTTGGGGTGGTTTTGTTTTGTTGGTTTTTTATTTTTGTTTGCTTTTGTTTTGTTTTAACTAGTAATGTTTGATTCTTAACTAGTTGGCTTCACTATTTTTTTTTAAGCTGTTAAGGTTAATTTTCTCAGATAACCTTGAAGTTCAGTTTGATTTTAGTTTGTTAATGAGATTTAGGGATGTGGTTTCTCATGAAGTCCTGTGATAGCTCAATCCTCTGTTTTCTCACAACAATATCTGTGGCAGGGGAGGACCGATAACCCATAATGACTCTATTGCCTCAAAATAGATGTGACATACCTAGTCTGAATGTAGAGGATGTTGGGTTTGATGGCTGGCCTTTAATAATGCACATGAAGAGCTGCTGGCCTGGCAGATGTTCTTCCAGGGAAGGCAGAAATTCCCTCTTTCCTTATTTTAAAGTCACTGCAATAATGGCAGGGAGAGGCAACGTGCAACAGCACCGTGTGACAGGGGTTGCACTGAAGGGACCTGGGCCTCTATGATTTGGAGACCCTGCTCCACCCCATCGCCCCCTGTCCCTCAACACATTATGAAGAAAATATGAAGAAAGTGTAGAGTATCAAATATTGGAGATCCCAGCGTGCAACTAGTTACTTCCAGTCAATAACAGAAGCTGACGATTCACAGCTATTGATAGATGTCAAAATAAACCAAGTCAAGAGCATGCCGTGGATATTCACAAGGTTCAAGGGCGTCTGTAGCCAGCTTCAATCAGTCAAGTGTTTAGTTTTTAGGAATGACCTAATAACATGCAATATAGATGGACTGACCTCTACGAGCTTTGAAAGAGAACTCAAAGAAATTAGTATCCAGTGCTTATCCTCTGAGTGAACAGAGCAAGATTAGGGAACTGCCACACAATGAATCAAGTTAGTGATTATACTAAACTGAGAACTCAAGGGACCAAACTTCCTAGGCATTGGGCAAGTAATCTACATGATCTATCTTGATGTTAGTGAAATAAATCCAACAAGATGCATGATAGTGATGGTAGCAAGTGCTTTGTTTCTCATCTATCCCATTTTTCAGTTGCACAGAAATATCTCTAATGGTAATGGGGCCAGGTCAAAGCCAAACCTTTATGATTCTTTGCTGCTAACAAGTTAGTAGGTTACTGTTCAAAAACCTGTCTGAGGAGAGGGAGGGAGAGAAATGTGTTTGTCGTGGATATGACAGAAAACCTAGACTAATGCTTTTGGACTTTTCCCTTCTTGCAAGGGAAGATTGAAAGAGACATTGATATAGCTACACACTTTATCTCCTCTTCCTTCAGCTTAAATTCACATAGGTGCTCAGACACAGAGTTGGGTTCCTGATTCTCCCCGTTTACTCTGCTCTCGTCAGACCCCATCTGGAGTACTGTGTACAGTTCTGGAGCCTCCAGCACAGGAAGGACATGGAAGTGTTGGAGCGGGTCCAGAGGAGGGCCACAAAGATGATCAGAGGGCTGGGGCAGCTCTCCTATGAGGACAGGCCGAGGGAGTTAGGGCTCTTCAGCCTGGAGAAGAGAAGGCTTTAAGAAGACCTTGTAATAGCCTTCCAGTATCTGAAGGGGGCCTACAGGAAGGCTGGGGAAGGACTATTGATAAGGTCTTGTAATGACAGGATGAGGGCCAATGAGTTTAAACTGGCAGAGGGGAGATTTAAACTGGATGGAAGGAAGGAGGAGGAAGTTCTTTCCAGTGAGGGTGGTGAGGCACTGGAATAGGTTGCCCAGGGAGGTTGTGGCTTCTTCCTCCCTGGAGGTGTACAAGGCCAGGTTGGATGAGGCCTTGAGTGAGCTGTACTAGTGGGAGGTGTCCTTGCCCATGGCAGGGGGTTGGAACTAAATGATCCTTGAGGCTCCTTCCAGCCTTACGATTCTATGATTCTACTCTTTCCAGTCAAGACTTAAGCTATAAATGGATTTTGATAGTGGATTTTATACAGGGATCTCTATATTGGATTATATCACTCCCCCCACACACACATATTTGGATTAATTTCCTATCTATTCTACAGCTATGACATTAACATTTGTTTGAACACAACAAAAGCCTAGCTTTCCTTTGCATGGCTGTGAGTCACTAATATGAGAGGAGGGGCAGGCCAGGCCCCAAGTGACTGAGGATGCCAACAAACCCTATCTCCCCTGAGGCTTCTGAGTTTATGTTCATCCCACACGCTGTTCTTTATGTACCATTGACTTAAGCTTCCTAAACGTGGCTTGTCAAATGCTATTTTTCTACCTATTTATTAAGCAAAAAAAAAATCTGACCTTCAGTATTTGTCTGCTGGGCTGTTTCTCTGAGATTAATTTTGTAAGAGATAGCTGAAATCACTTTATATACTGGCTTTAATATCTAACTGCAGAATTATCTAGAGGATAATAGTAATACAAATCTTCAACTCAGATTTTACAGCACTTTCACTTCTCCCTCTCTTTTTTTCAGCACAGTTACAGTATTCTGGTTTCAGGTTCACATTGTTCCCACTTGTATCAGTGCTTGCGTGTGAGAAAATAACTGCAAAAACTTTGGTTTTCCATGGTACACCTGTTTTGGTACACGTAGTGTGATAACTGCTGACCAATAATACAAACATAACAGTTTTACTATGATTACCCTTAGCTGAGATAAGATGGTTTCCCTAATCTCATAGAATCATAGACTCATAGAATGGTAAAGTTGGAAGGGACCTCAAGGATCATCTAGTTCCAACCCCCTGCCATAGGCAGGGACACCTCCCACTAGTACAGCTTACTCAAGGCCTCATCCAATCTGGCCTTGAACACATCCAGGGAGGGAGCATCCACAACCTCCCTGGGCAACCTGTTCCAGTGCCTCACCACCCTCACTGGAAAGAACTTCCTCCTAACATCTAGTCTAAATCTCCCCTCTGCCAGTTTAAGCCCATTGCCCCTTGTCCTGTCGTTGCAGGACCTTGTAAATAATCCTTCCCCAGCCTTCCCGTAGGTCCCCTTCAGATACTGGAAGGCTACTATCAGGTCCCCTCGAAGCCTTCTCTTCTCCAGGCTGCAGAGCCCCAACTCTCTCAGCCTGTCCTCATAGGAGAGCTGCTCCAGCCCTCTGATCATCTTTGTGGCCCTCCTCTGGACCCGCTCCAACACTTCCATGTCCTTCCTGTGCTGAGGGTTCCAGAACTGCACACAGTACTCCAGGTGGGGTCTGACGAGAGCAGAGTAAAGGGGCAGAATCACCTCCCTTGCCCTGCTGGCCACGCTTCTCTTGATGCAGCCTAGGACTCGGTTGGCTGTCTGGGCTGCATGTGCACACTGCAGGCTCATGTTGAGCTTTTCATCAACCCAGACTCCAAGGTCCTTTTCCTCAGGGCTGCTCTCCAGCCATTCACCACCCAGCCTGGAGTTGTGCTTGGGATTGTGCCTACCCAGGTGCAGGACCTTACACTTGGTCTTGTTGAATTTCATGAGGTTGGCCTGGGCCCACCTCTCCAGCCTGTCCAGGTCCCTCTGGATGGCATCCCTGCCCTCTAGCAAGTCGACTGTGCCACACAGCTTGGTGTCATCTGCAAACTTGCTGAGGGTGCACTCGATTCCTCTGTCCATGTCACTGACAAAGATGTTAAACAGCACTGGTCCCAGCACTGACCCCTGAGGGACACCACTTGGCACTGGTCTCCAGGTGGACATTGTGCCGTTGATCACCACTCTCTGGGTTCGACCATCCAGCCAATTCCTTATCCAGCGAGTGGTCCATCCATCAAGTCCATGTTTTTCCAGTTTGGTGACCAGGATGTCATGTGGGACAGAGTCAAATGCCTTACTGAGGTCCAGGTAGATGACATCAGCTGCCCTAAGCTGCCCATCTCCATTTTAAGGACAACAAAGTAGTAAACAAACAAAACTCCCAGGCCCTGAATTTCAGTGACAATAGCTTTAAGGTGCAAAAGAAAGATATGGGGGAAGGACTTTGAAAAAAAGGTGTTAAACCTATGAGGATTTTCCAGGTGGAAAAGCATGTTCAGATAGTGACATGAAGCAGATTGTCCAAAAGCTGATGAGGTGGTAAGGTTTAAGCTGAAGAAATACAGCGTTAGTGTTTGAGTGTTGGAGATGCAGAACTTCAGACAAACCATCACATTAAAATGTATTTTAAAACCAACTTGATGCTCTTCTAAATTATAATGGAAGTGAAACACCTTGTTAGCAACCATGTATGTTAGCAAAGTGCAGAAGTGGCTGAATGTTTTCTTCCTATAAACAGAGTTGTTGTGCAGTTGAAGCTTGGTTTTCATCAATGGTAATTTAAGTCAAACCTTGGTGTAATGAGGACAGTGTCATTACAGGCATATTAAATGAATGTAGTCTAGACTGATGCAGTACAGCAAGTCTATTCACTGAGTAGAGGATTTTCCAAATGGGCTTAGTATTAAGTTGATAGATGGAATGTCTGATGTCTTATGGTTTGGACTCCTGACTGGCCTCTACAATTACAGAGATAATACAGCAACTGTGTGTTGCCACACAATTGTACCCATTACCCCTTGTCTTTTCCATGTGACTCCTTGTAAAAAGAGAGTCTCCATCCTCCTGGTAGCCACCCTTTATGTACTGGTACATGATAATAATGTCTTTCCTAAGTCTTGAGAAGACTGGACAAATCCTTTTCTGAGTCCTTCCTCATATGACAGGTCTTCCAGTCTCCTGATTATTCTTGTGTCCCTTCTCTGGATGCTTTCCAACCTGTCTGCATCTCTTTTGTATAGAGAGGACCAGAACTGTACGCAGTATTCCAGGTGTGGCATGACAATTGCTGAGTAGAGCGGGACAATGATTTCTTTCTCTTTGCTGGTAATGCCCTTATTGATGCAACCCAGAATCCCCTTGTCTTTCTTTGCCACTGCAGCACACTGTTCACTCATTCTGGGCTTATCTACCAAGACCTCCAGGTCGTTTTTCACAGGCTACTCTCCCACCAGGTAGATCCTAGTCTGAGCTGCACTCCTGGGTTGTGTGCTCCCAGGTGCGAGGCCCTACATTTGTCCCTGCTGAACTTCATAAGGTTCTTGCTAACCCACTCATTCAGCCTACTCAGTTCTTCCTGGAGGGTAGTGCTCCCTTTTGGAATGTCAACCTCCCCACTCATTTTGGTGTCATCTGTGAACTGTCATCTGTGTCTGTGCTGTACTTTGGTGGCATTCCTGACTGGTGTTTATTTCAGTAGATATTTCTTACTTTATGGACAACTGTTATTTCAGTTCTTGACTATCTTTACTGTGTGAAACTTTACCTAATATCTACCACAAATATTTTTCTTTTTTTTTCTTTCTTTCTTTTTTTTTTTTTTTTTTGGCAGTAATTAAGACTACTGATTTGTGTCCTGTCCACAGCAGATGGGCAAAACAAATTAATCCCTTCCTCTTTGTAGCAGTCCTTTATAATCCAGTAGGACTCTTACAAGTATGTTTGTTTGATTTCTTAAAGCTAAATAGTCCTTCCTTGTATCTGACATCTTCCTGTATTTCCTTATATCTCTCATTTTTAGATCTCTGATCTGTCTTTCAGATCCTTGATCTCTCTTCTCTGAACTATCTGTGGTCTATGTTTTTCCTTAAATACCATACTCAGATGTAAATCCATTGCTTAGCTGATGTGTTACTTGTGCTGAATAGTTAATTCACTTATGTTTCAGCTTACATATATGCCTACAACTAGCACATATGCTTTTCTTACTGTAGGATACTAAAATGAAGAAACAAAATTATTTAATTCTTCCAACAGAGCTAAAAGCTAGGAAGCTGTTCTTCACTGGTTTTGAGCAGTGAATTATTCCTGCCTAAGTACATGAACTTCTGATATGAATACTTTTCAATCACTGTTACAAGTTATGTAGTTTTTCTTTAAAAACTAATTGTTCTGCTTGAGAGAATCCAGGTTCTACCTCTATCCTTGTAAGAGAAATGATTGCAATACAGGAATAAGTTTTTATGTTAGCAATTGAAAGAATTGTAATCCATTCAACTTCATAGTGGCATATCCAGAGGGACCTGGACAGGCTGGAGAGGTAGGCCCAGGCCAACCTCATGAAATTCAACAAGACCAAGTGTAAGGTCCTGCACCTGGGTAGGCATAATCCCAAGCACAAATACAGGCTGAGTGGTGAATGGCTGGAGAGCAGCCCTGAGGAAAGGGACCTTGGAGTCTGGGTTGATGAAAAGCTCAGCATGAGCCTGCAGTATGCACATGCAGCCCAGATAGCCAAGCGAGTCCTGGGCTGCATCAAGAGAAGCGTGGCCAGCAGGGCAAGGGAGGTGATTCTGCCACTTTACTCTGTTCTTGTCAGACCCTACCTGGAGTATTGTGTGCAGTTCTGGAGCCCTCAGCACAGGAGGGACATGGAAGTGTTGGAGGGGGTCCAGAGGAGGGCCACAAAGATGATCAGAGGGCTGCAGCAGCTCTGCTATGAGGACAGGCTGAGAGAGTTGGGGCTCTTCAGCCTGGAGAAGAGGTGGGAGGTGTCCCTGCCTATGGCAGGGGGTTGGAACTAGGTGATCCTTGAGGTCCCTTCCAACCTTACCATTCTATGATTCTATGACATCAAGATTTCTTTTTTTGAGTAGTGTGTTTGGTGGTTTCAGGGTTTTTGGTTGGTGGTTTTTTTTGTTGTGTTTTTTTTTTTGTTTGCTTTTTTTTTTTTTCCTTCTTTTATCTATTTTGAAATAATTGGAAGATTAGACTTTGCAAACTTTTGGTGTGTCACAGAAGGCCAAAATAGACCTGAACATGTCCTGGCTTGCCCAGACATGTTGTTCTGCTCTCCCTCCTTCTGCTGATTGGAAAAGCAACTGTGAGAAAGGAAGACAAAAGGCCTGGTGCCCACCATGCCTGTCCAAACTTGGTTACAGGGTACCCACACCTGTTTATATACTGCTTTGTGTTCTGCCCTAAAAGGTAAAAGCAATCTCTGACTTCACCTGATGTGGTTAAACTTGACAAAGTGCCATTCTGATTGACTAAACTGTGTCCAAAGGCCCATTAGATTTGGGCTGCATTGATGAAAGAGATGAGCAGGTAGAGACAATGTGCTTGCTGCTGCCACCGTGGCTTTCTGCCTAAGATGCTCTTTGCTTCTGGTAGTGATTCTGCTGCTGCCTCCTTGCGTTCTGCCATGCTCTGCTAAACTATAAGCTAACCCTGCTACATAGTAACAAAATCTAATGCTTTGTGTTTGCCTGCCTGGAAACTGCTTTGAGTTTACCAGGAACAGGCTTCAAATGCCTCCATGTGATAGGCTTGCTTAACCAGCATGACACCAGACAGTCTTCTGCTAAGACTGCACATCTGCAAGACATCCTGCCTGCCCCACTGCAAGTCTTTTGCTGAGCTGGGAGTCAGGGAACCAGGACCAGGTCACAGATTGTCTGCTCCTCTCCCAGCTGAGAGCCTGGGAAGATGATAATCCTCAACAACTAAGAAGACACCAGCAGATTTCCCTGCAAGTGTTTGGGTGCTGTCTAAGGCTGTAGTTAGCCACATAGTTGGGAAACAGTATTTTGTGAGTAAATAGTCAAAGCCTCTGTAGCAAATCTTTAGCAGAACTCTGTAATTGAATCTAATTAAATCCTAACCTTCTATCTTAAATGGAAAGGAACTTCCTGAGTCCATCTAGTGGGCAAGCAGTATAATTGACCACAAGAACATCTCTTTCCAGTTCTAATGGTTTAATGTTGTCTTATTGCTAGTTATGCGTTCTAGATCCAGTTATTTCTTTGTATAATGTTTTCATGACCATTGCACAGAACCTAAATATTATTAAAATTTACTGGATGGGTGGTGAGAGAGTCCTGACTATCAAAATTAATAAACAATATTATTTTTTGGGGGAAAATGCCACCTTACATTAATTTATACCCCCCATTACATATTGGCCTTGCAGTTAAAGGTGGTGATTGCAAAATCTACACAGTACAGAGCAACCACAACATCATGTGTCAGGTGAGGTCCGGAATTGCCTGTTAGTTTCACAAGTCTGTAGAATTTTAGGGATGTGGCAGTCTTTTTAGCTACTCTTTCTGCCATTTAATTTTTTAATGTTCCTTTAAAGGATTTGGATGTGAATGTAGATTTGAATGTTAGAATATGAGTGCATTTTAAAAAGCTGTTTCCTTTGTATGGGAAATAAAAAAGAGATGGAAATGATTAGTGAAGAGTATTCCAATGGACTGGAGTTTATGCAGGAAAGCAGCATCTGCTCACCTGGTTGGGACACTTGAACTGCATATGTGGGATAGATTTTTGAGGCCAAAGTTCTTGAGAAACCACCATAGTGCAACCTAGTAAGAATATGACCTCCCCTCAGATCATAGCATACACAGACTTTTGTTCAGATGATCAGTTTTAGAAAGTAAAAGAACAGCAACATAACTTAAATCCGTTCACCAGGGAACTCTTTTAAAATGCCCCAACCAAACAGCAACGACATAATCTAAACAGAAAGACTGAAGTGGTGCCAGTTGTCACAGGGCTTGGGAACTGTCCAGAATTGAAAATGCTTTTGTCTTTCTCAGCAACTTGAGTATTTCTATCAGCACCCTTGGTCACTATAAAACTGTTATTTTAAGACCTCCATAGGGACTAAGATCTGTGACATCTTAACTTTCACTGTTCAGCTGATTCCCACATCAGTGACTATGATGGAGGTTCATGAGGCTATGATGTACATTATTGATATTCATTGTTATTGTTGTGATCCCATGAATATTGTGAAAAAGAACTATAGATGTTGTGAAATTCTGTGATTGATTTTTGTATATTGTTGCAATAAATTGCCTTGATGATGGTTTTTAAAGCACCATCTGTGGTCTGATACCTTCAGGTCTTTAGAAGTCCTATTGTTAAGAAATGTGTTGTGTGATGTATAGGCGGCTCATTCTGTGTCTGTCTGCTAATCAGCAGTAGTCCATGTAGGTGGGGGATATCTCCACAGTGGAAGACAGTGGTATTTAGCATTGGTTTTGAAGCAGAAGTACTCCCCACAGGCTATAACACAGTGTTTTATTTTCATTGTCAGTTTCCCACAAGACCAAGTTTCCTGTAAAGGGCAAACAATAAGCCAAATAATGAACATTTCAACACAACACAGCAATCTGATGTAATTGATTCATTTCCACTAAGTAACATATGATGATGTTATTTTAAGTGCACATTCTAGCGTCATGTCTATATCTAGTGACCTTCAAAGCTGAACAATGTGTTACTGAATTGTGATGCAAAAAAGCAACAATGGAACAGAGAAGTAAAAAGAGCATCCCACACCCCAAAACAAATGGAAACTCCCAACCTTAAATCTCTAAAGAGTAAATCCTGGATCCCTTAAAGACGTCAGTCAGAATGTCAGGATTCTATATGTACTTTGTATACCTTTCACCTCTCAGTTACTTCTCTTAGCCTTTATTCCTGTATTGGTCCAAAACTGGGATAAATCAAGTTGTCTATTCTGTGCCAGCTTGACAAGCAGAACCTTACAGAGTGACAGCAGCATAACAGAGGCTGAAGTAAGTTCCTACTTCAAGGAATTTGAAAAGCAAGTTAGCATTTGACCAGTTATCTTTAAAGGGGGCAGTTTAGAATGAGCTTTGCAATCAGTATTTGTCCTTGGTGTGATACAGAGAAATGTCACCAAGAAATATGCCATTGGATAAGTTCTCCAACAACTTAAATCAGCAGGTGTCCTCACAGGAAGCCTACAACCATGAAGATACGAAATACCTCATAGGGAAAGCAAACTTAGAAGTAGCAACTTTTACTGCATTGTTGGGCAGTTAGACTGGCGTTCTCTTTTGCTTAAGTCCATGTAAAAGAATGCATTGAAATGCCTGCTGAATAGTATGATTAAAAGATAGTGACACAGAATGGCACAAGTAGAACTTGGAAGTACTGTGTGTTACAGTTTACAGTGTGGCACATGACTACTTTATCCTTGGTAATCCCAGATCTCAGTATTTTGCAGTTTCGGTGTTTCTCATTACTTCTATTTAGAAGAGTGATACTCCCCCTTTACTTATAAGTCTATAGTATCAGTAACATAAATACATTTATACTGTATGTTAATGACATGGAATTTTATAGTATTAAATATAAACGAGTATTGAGATGAGTTTTACAGAGTTTCTCCCGGTTTGTCTAGATTTTCTGATTTAAAAGAAAAACATCAAAAAGCCCCACAACAACAAACCCTCACATAGTATTTGCCCAGAGCCTATAATTCACCTGTTGAATACTTTTAAGAAGCTTTACTAAGACCATTTAGAATTAATACTGCATACTACTAGTCAGTTAGAATTTGGTTGCTGAATGAAGTACAGTCTTTCCCCTTCCCTCCCCCCCATATATGCCTTAAAATGGTGGATAAGATAAATTCCAGATCACGCAGTAAATTCTGAGATGTATAAAAAAAAGGACTTCAGCAGAAGGTGTTTTTTCATTTGTATGGTTTGAATCCTGTTGTACTATTTGCAGTGCCTTTCTACTACACATGACTCATACTTGGAAAATATTTCATATTCCATTGCTTTCCACCTTCAGGTTTGTTAGGGTTTGTTTTTGTGATTTTTTTTGTGATTTTGTTGGGGTTTTGTGTGTGGTGTTTTTTTTTTGTTTTCACTAGTTTATGCTAAAGCTTGATTCAGTATCTTCTGGTAGTATGCTGTTAAAAAGGATGGATGAAATTGAAGTCTATAGCAAAAACTGTTGGAAAAGGTTAAGGATTTGTAAAAGTAGGGTGAAATATAATGCAGAAATCTTTATTGCTGATAACCTTAGTTCATTACAGAATAGAAACTATGAAAAATAGCATCAAACCCTGCAATGATAAGCAGTAAGTGCTGAAGATTCTGTATAGTATAATTAGTCTTTCATCTTAAGAGGTGTTTTAGCTTATTTCAAGTGTTTTTGCAATGCTTCACTTCACATCTTTTGCTATAGGCTTGAGCCAAAGTCAATGAGAAGATATCTCACCCTTAGATTAATCAGCTTTGCCTCCAATACTGTGACTCATGAAGCTCTGTAGAGTTCTTATTACTGCACTTGACTGATAATGCAATGGTTGTTCAAGTAGCCAGGAATTTAAACAGATTTTGAAAAATTAAACTCCTCTCAATTTCCACACAATAGAAAGCAAATTTGGTTTTTAAAAATGTTTGTCTTTTCTTAATAAAGATGTTCTTTGATTACTATTGCAGATAATGCAAATGTAGTATCAGGCAACACTTGAACTCCAGTACCTGTCTTTACTATTTTAACGTGGATTAAATCCTTTGCTTACTTGCTGATTCTCATTTTTTTGTTTATAGCCTTTTTAGTAGTTTAGAGTAAACTAGAGCAGAGTTTAGAATAGTTTTATTGAGTAAAATAAAGTGGGGGAAGGAGAAACAGAAAATTTGCAAATACTTGAATGTAAAAGACTTTTCTTCAGACTGATACTGCCATATTCTGGAAAAGCTACATTTTGTGAATGGATTCTTTGACACTTTCGTAGCACTTAGTTCCTGTGCCTTCGTGCTCTGAAATCCCGCATATTCACAAGAAAGAAAGAAATTATTTTATTGAAGGAATGTCACTTGCTGTCAGATCAAGCTTCAAGACAGTAATAACCTGGGTTTATATGCAAAGAGCATATGAGTGAAATCCAGGCTATAGCAACATTCCTACTAACTTCAGCAAGAATTTTTCATTCTTCTACAGAAAGACTTGTTACTTCCTGGAATAGATGTTTGTTCACGTGTTCTTTTACTATCAGTGGTAATAAATGCTGATTAGAGAGTATGTGCTACCAGTCTCCCATCTGCAGTGTTGTGGGTGGTGGTGTGGGGTTTTTTTGTTTGTTTGGTTTGTGTGTGTTTTTGGTTTGACTTCTGTTTGCACTTATTAGTGTTCAGTAGATAGTCTAGTAAATGATATTTCAGGCTTATATTCTTAGGTCAATCCTTTTAGTGTTTCAAGCTCACGTTAGCTGTGATGAGACATTATTATCATCTTGTTCTTCAGTAACCAATGTGAAATACATTACTGAAGGCAGTGATGTTCATAATGGATATGTAGAGTCACTGACCATCACTGCAACCACCACATTAGGTGGGCCTGAAGAAGATGGAACATGGAAACTCCTACTTCTTCTACTTTTATTGGAGAGCTGACATGAACTGCCTTCATGTGGTGCCCTAACTCATGCATGAATTCAGTGTTTACATTTCTTAATCTATCCCATTCATGTTCAGTACAAATTATACTGGAAGTACAATTTTTGGAATCACAGAATGGTAGGGGTTTGGAAGGGACCTCTGAAGATCATCTAGTCCAAACCCCCTGCTAGATCAAGATCACCTAGAGTAAATCACCCAGTAAATCACTCAGTCTCCTCTAGAGATGGAGCCTCCTCATCTGGTCACTCTGTTCCAGTGCTCTGCAAAAGTTTTATGCTTTGTAAGCTTTTTAATGCTGAGATCTTCTGTGTAGTTTTATCTACTGTAGTAGGAACCCACAGAGCTTGAGGAAAACAGAAATCCCCCCACATATGATGCAATCCAACAACCGCCGTGTGATTCTATCCATTATGTGTAATATACGCCAGCTCATACACCTGCTGCACACCCTGCATGTATTTACTGTCCTGGCTGTTCCCCTTCTAAGCCACTGTATAATAATCACACAAACATATTCCCTGGTGCTTTGAAGAATAAAGTAAATGCAGCTTGAATGAAAAAGTGATATTTCAACCTTACTTGAGACTCTCTCCTGTTTACTGTAATGGTTTAATGTGACCAGTTATTCTGATATAAGCAGAGGTAGCGTTTTGGCCAAGTAGATACTAGGACATCTTTATGGTATTGATCACAAAGTCATTTCTAAACTTTACCATACCAACTGCCTAGAAGAACAAGGTTTCTTGTTCAGAATGCTGTATTAATTTGGGGGGTGAACATTAACCTGTATTTCTTTGTTTGATGTAGAAAAGGAACCTGTTGTTCCAAAAGTTTAATTTGTTTTACTAGGAGGAGAGTTGGGCAAGAAAGATGCTGAAGTTTCTGTCTATGTTAGAATTTCACAACAGTATGTGAGCAGTTATATCACTCCTGAGCTGTCAGTAGTTCACAGTCTTCTACTTTGATTAGACCCGTGACTAAAAGAAATTACCATAATCCACTGACAGGCATGAAGAAAGCCATAATAAGACTGATAACAATGTGTCAGTTAAGAGGCTATTATATTTTACTACCTTACTAGAGCAGACTAAAAATCCATTCAAACTTACTATTGATATAACTGAAGTCTTTTAAAAATCTGCTGCCTGCCCTAGTCTTAATAATACTTATTATGCCAGTGGGAGAAAGAACTAAAATATGCACCTGTTTACATAAGTATTTAGATGTTGACAGTTTCACCACAGGCATAGAGAGTAGATACAAACAGAAGGCCTTGGTTTTTTCCTTCTGAAGCAGGGAAATTTGCAGATCTAGGGTAGAAGGGAATCACAGAACAAAGAGTGTGGCTTTGAAACATCGTCCAATGACAACGCAAGCCTGAAAACCCTTTTTTGGTGACAACTTCACAAGATACTAGATAGACAGAAAGAAAGACGTGATCTCTGTTTCAATCTCTACTCTTTTTTCCTGTCATCTCTTACACAAAGTTTTCAGGGTAAGTCAGTACAAGATTTTGGAGACCTTATTCAAATGAAACTTTTACAGTATTTGTCGATGTTTTATTTTCTTTACATTTTGTGATATTTCGGTTGGAAGTATTTTACCTGACTTAAACAGGCCAAAATTCAGCATTCAGAAAAAGGTTGGTGCCGTTAACTGTCTGCACTTCAGATGGGTGTACCAGGGAATGCGATGATCCTCTGACATAAGTTAAGCAACTCTAGGATACACATTTGCAGTGTTCTTTTCCTGCTGCCTAACTGGAGCCTACAAAGCTGACAACTGTGGTCAGGATAGTTTGTTGTGTATCTCTTACTGCCAAGATGAATGTGGCTCCATTTGCATTGTCTCCCTCTAGCAACCTGTAACCTCTTCACTGAACCACTATAACTCTGCTCTCTCAATTGTATTCTCTAGGATGTGGTGATCTTGCTGAGCTTCCTTTGGATGTTCTCAAATTCTCTGTATCCACCTGGAGCTGGATACAGACTCCTGATACTTTACCAGCCCCCTGTAGAGGGGGATAATAACTCCATCTGATTTGCTGGTCATGCTTTTGCTACACCCAAGTTTGCCTTGATCACTATGAAGGAACATTTGTAACTCATGTTCAGCATGTTGTCTGCTATATCACACAGATTCTTTTCGACAGGAACTGTTCCAGCTGCTTCCCAGTGTACATAGCTGCATGAGTTTATTCCTCCTCAGGTGCAAAACTTTGTGCTGTTCTGGATTCTTTGTTACTGCTCAACTGTTGCTGAACAATAGGGACCTCAGTGTCCATCTCTGTCATGTGTTTCTTACTTCTGGCTGCTAACCATTGAATATTTGGCAGTACTCTTTGAGCCTAGTAGTCCAACCTATTGCCACCTGACCTAACAGTCTCTTCTTCCAGCCCATACTTCCAAAAACCTTTTTAAAATCTATGTATGTTATATCTCCACTTTCCTTCTCCAGCTAACTAGTCTATAGGCTGGGCTATGTATGGCTTACTCTTAATTCAGTACTGACCTTTACTGATCACCTTCTTGTTTTGTGTTTCTTTCAAAATTTATTCAAAAAAGATGTGTTCCATGATTCCCTGGGGAGGGACTATTTACAAGGTCTTGCAATGACAGGACTAGGGGCAATGGGTTTAAACTGGCAGAGGGAAGATTTAGACTAGATGTCAGGAGGAAGTTCTTTACAGTGAGGGTGGTAAGGCACTGGCACAGGTTGCCCAGGGAGGTTGTGGATGCTCCCTCCCTGGAGGTGTACAAGGGCAGGTTGGATGAGGCCTTGAGTAAGCTGTACTAGTGGGAGGTGTCCCTGCCTATGGCAGGGGGTTGGAACTAGATGATCCTTGAGGTCCCTTCCAACCTTACCATTCTATGAGTCAATGATTTCCTGGGCTTCAGATGAAACTGTTTTTTGGGTCATGCTCCTTACTTTTCTTAGGGACCAACATATCACACTTTTATTTTTTTCAGTGACCTAATCACCATGAATTGCCATAAATTATGATGTCACTGTCAGGTTGGCTGACTCTTTCAACCCTTTCAGGATTCCAGGTTCTGTTTGATCCTGTAGACTTGAAAAGTCATGCTTTTTTAAGTAGTGGTAACCTATGACTCTCACTGTTGGCTATACTTCTCCTGAGATTATTCTGATACATGCAAAGATCTGGAAGCTAAGTCAGCCTGTGAAGATGAAGGATTAGGGAAATACCATGTCTTAAAGGAGATTCTGTATTATTGTAGAATGGTTTGTGTTGGGTGGGACATTGAAGCATTTAGTTCCAAACACCCTACTATGGAAAGAGAGACCTCCTTTTAGACCATGTTACTCAGATAGCACAGAGTGAAGAATTTTTTTCCTAAATTTACACTCTTTCAATTTGGAGCTAATACTTTGTTCTATCACTACATGCTCTTGTAAAAAGTCCCGCACCACCTTTCCTGTAGGATCTTTTTAGGTACTTGAAGTCCGCTATAAAGTGTCCTCAAAGGTCTCCTTCTCTAGGCAGAACAACCCCAACTCTCTTAGTCTCTTCACATGGGAGATGATCAACCCTCTGGACTCTTTCCTTTAGATTCTCTTATATCGTTAATCCTTAACATACAAAAACTATTTTTCTCCCCCAGCAGGGTTTAAAGTGGGTTTTGCAAAAGGTGTGAAGAAAGAGTAGACTTTGATACTCTTCAGGTGATCAAGTTAGAAGTAGAGAAGTGCTTGTCAGGATTTGCATGGATCAAAAGATCTCAGCCTACTTCTGACATTTCCATTCAACCCCTCAATTTTCAAGAAGATTTGTGAGAAGTGATGATGGACAGTGGCAAATATAATAGTGAGGTCCTTCAGGGTAAGCATAGATTTATTTCTTTTGATTAGAGGAATCAATCCAGAAACTGTCTTAGCTGAGAGAGGTTGTAGATGCTCCATCCCTGGGAACACTCAATTTCAGGCTGTATGGGATTCAGAGAAACAAAGCTTTTGATTATAACCAAAATCTTTATTATAATCAATAATCTTTTGATTATTCCAGCAACCTTTCTCCTGCCTTGGCAATATATTTTCTACCCACTTGTGTCAATGATTATTGCTGCTCTAAAGATAATTTCCTTAGCTCTGTTTGGCCTCTGTCACTTCTTTCCTTGACTTCATCAACTAGGTCCATCAAACCTGTCACATGAAATGTTAAGATACTTTTTTTTTTGTTGTTTTCAGTTCTCTTTATTCTTTCCCATCTATCAAATCTCCTGCATTATTATAACATTTATTTCTAACTTCAGTTGCCAATTCCATAATCCACTTTAACACTGTTTTTTAATGCTATGATTTATTTCATAAACAAGTGCAGAGCTGTGAACTGCTTCAAAGCTCTTCTAAAAACGTTGTGTTTGGTGCCTACAGAAGTTTACCACCAGAGATGCAACTGTGTTATGCTGAGACCACTATTGTTTGTGCCGACCAATGTTATCTCATTGTTTCCTTGTGTTTTCCTCATTTGCCATCTACTGTCTCCTATTCAAGTTCTGGTGTTGGACTGCATTTTTCTTCTTCATCTTTGTTCATACAGTGCTTAACAGAATGGCCTTAGTTGCAAAGGCACCATGGTAACACTAACTATAAGGGACAGTATTTATGACTGTGTTTCATTTGTTGTTGTGTTTTTGTTTGGTTTTGTTTTTTTTTCCCTTCATCCGTAAACTACCACTTTGTATACTGTATTTCCAGACCTCCCAGAGCATGGAGTGTGCAGAAGAGAAATTAAGACCATCTGACTGATGTGTTCTCTTGCTTAGGGTTCCAGCGGTGAATTGGTATAACAGAGTAGAATCATGTACACAACATGTGATCTGTGGTCTCATTAGGAATTTTGCTGCAATGCTTTCTTCAAACAGGTCACATTGTTGGAAAAACTGTGTGTGCTTTTCCTATGATATCCACTCAAGTAAACACTTGAATGATTCACATGCAGCCATCACATTTTGGGCTTTCTATTATAATTATGAGGCATCTCTGCTTCTGTGTGAGCCCAAATGCCAGAAACAGCTTGTCAGTTTGATTGCTATCTGTCAACCAGTGTTATCCTATTTTGCAGACTACAGGAGAAAGTGTAAGTGTGTGTTGCAGCTGCAGAGATGCCGCTTAATAGTACTCTGTGAAGTGGTGAAGCACTTCTGAAAAGCATATTCCTCAGTTGCTGGCTAGTCTTACATTGTCCTTTAAGTTCAGAATGTTAAGTATGTGTTCATTAAATGCTTCAGTTTCATGACCATGCATGAGGAGAGTGCAAACCTGTTCAGTAAGAGCTGTATCAGAATTTGAGACCTCATTTTCCCCCATATGCAGTTCTTCAAAGGAATGCATTTATTAATAGCTGATAGAATTTCACTAAGCCTGGGATAATGTGTCTTGTACTAGCTAGGTCTTACTTTTTTGTGACTAGATAGATTGCTGGTGGAAGAAGTGGACACTTGCTGAAAGAGCATGCTTTCATTTTCTCCCATTTTTTCCTGTGTATGCCACTTACTGTTTTAAATTCAGAAACCTCTCAAGCGCTGATGGCATCTCTGTAAGTTATCCTCTGGACTGTGGGTGTAGTTGTAAATCAAGTGAAATAATGAGAGGACAGCTTGGGTTGTTCTGATTGTATGTAATGCCACAGTCAATATCTTGATATGTTTGCTTTAGGTGGACCTTTCTGCATGGAAATTGGAAACTCTTTTTTTGGTAGCAAGCTGCATTTGCTCTAGCTGTCTTCAGAATTTCACACATAGCAAAGCTTCATACGAACAAATTACAATATTGTCATTGAAGTGCAATTTGCAGGTTTCTTCCTGCTTCTGGGATTGCTTTTTCCCTCTCTTCTCTTTTGCCGTTTTCTTTAGTTCTCCAAGATCATTTACTTTGTGCATCTGAGTGGATATGCGTTTTTTATCTCTCACTGATTGCTTTAGGATCCAAGCACCAAAGTGGTTTTGGATTTTTGGGGTTATGTTTTTTTCCTTTCTAAAAAAACATTTTTTTTCAATACTTGAACTTATCTGGGTCTTTAGTACTCAGTCTGTAACCTTCAGTGAATGTGTTCATGTATCGAAATTAAAATAAAAGTAAAATTTGAATTCTGTTTTGGCTGGAGTGCATGATGTCAATATTTACATTCTATTTCTTGTATTTACTAACCTGTGGTTTTTAGGAGCTTTGACAAGCTGCATATTAGCTGCAAGAAATGTGTACTACCATAATCATAACTCTTCTCTGCTTTAAGATACTGCTTTATTCAGGGTTTTTCTTGCACCACATATGCTCTTAGAAGAGTTTTTCTTTGAGATTTTATTACAGTCACAGGAAGCTCCCCACATCTTAGCATTCTGGACTTCGCCATTATGTAGATCTTGGAAAATTAATGGAACTATCTTTACCTGTTGCTAACCCCACCAAATCACAAATCTAAGTTGATTTGAGTTTTGTGGGTTTTAACTGCGCTAGATCATTCAAGAGGGATGTAAAGAGAGAAGAGGTCCTACAAGAAAAACAAACAAACAGAACCCCAACAAAACCCAAACCAATATACGAAACCCCAAATGAAATAAAAAGCAACCTTGAGGAAAAGTGTTATCTCTACCTGTACAGATGAGAGTTTGTTCTTTTGAGGTACTAGTAAATCACAGCCCAGGAGGAGCATACAGGTGGGCTATAGGGCATATGTATATTTTCAGACCAAGATGGGAAATCTGGTTCTCAGTTTGAATTCTTTCTCTGATGTCAGATGGCCTTTGGGGTATCAGCTGGAGTCTAATCTCTACGTGTGTTCTGACACTTGTTTCCACACCCTTTGTTATTAAGTTCCGTTTATGTCTGTTGATTTCTTTGGTAGATTCTTTGAACCAGCCCATTTAGTTTCTTCCAGCTGTCCAATAACATACTTGCCATGGCAGATGCTCTGGCTTCATTCTTTTACACATATCCAAAATAATTTCGGCTTGTTTTGGATAGCTTTGGAGATAAAAGTTGTCAGAAGATCTACTAAACTTCAGCATTTGTTGCCAGTTAATTTGATTTGATTGAATATTTAGTATTCTCCAGAGAAATTGACTTTCAAAGGATACCTGCATGTCTTCTATCCCACTCTTTACTTTCTTTATCTTGAGTTCATGAGAGAATGTTTCCAGTTCAGTCTGTAGATAGTGGGCAAATTAGAAATGACTATGAATTTGACTGTATGTGACTTCACTGCATTAATTCCTCTAGTCATTTTCAATGGCTTCCATTATACTTCCAAAGTACAGGGATAACCAACTTTTTGTACATTTTTACATCCCAATGAAGTACTTAATTAGAGCCAGTAGGACATCACAGTTCCTAGCATGAGCTCCATGGAGTTTGGGATGATTTGACTCTTTACTTAGGATTCTTAGTTGTTTTTCCATTTCTTATTTATTTCTGAGATGTTAGGAGGCAAATTTGCTACTAACTGGGGCCACTGAGTGTGATAAATAAGCTTCTGCAACTTGTTTCTGCTGCATTAACTTGGCTGCCTTCACAATGGTCTGCTTGTCAATATGCCATCGCTTTGCAGTCGCAAGTATCTTCTCTGGGTGTATCAAGTAAGCAAATCAAAGCTTACTGGCATGCTGTACTTTCTGATCTGTGTCTGCATGGTCTTGTATAATGGTTACTTCAGTGTTTGGCAAACAATGCATGTTACTGCAAATGGGAATGACATTCCATACATGTGCAGTAGCAACTGGAGCATGCCACAGCTTTACAGAGGTAAGACAGCTTGGCATGCACCCCAGGGAAAAAAGGTCCAAATCGTAGTGCATTTTGAGGTCATTAACATGTCATTGGCACTGATCTAGTTAGAGGGGGGGATTTAATTAACATTTAATTGCTCACAGGTCATTGTGTGGCTCATGAAGGATTTACTGGAAAGCACCTCATAACATCCACACAGCTTTGAGGGAACTGTATCTTCTCTCATGCATTCAAGCTCCCTTTATGTATATTTTTTCCATGCATGAGGCATTGGTATCAATATTTATTTGCATAATATTTGTGGAATGTTTGAGGTATTTCAAGTACAAGTCGTGGGAGAAAAAGGAGAGTCATGGGCAAAAGCCAGCTCCAGCTTGCATTATGTGTTAGTATTGTGGGCTTATTTAATAGCAAGAGAGTAGAATGTCCTTTACAGAGAGGGTATGAGCAGATTTATCAAGTTTCTTATCTCTCTTTTTCTTCACCTTGCCTTCTCCTTTTGTTCATATGCTCCTTTGAGCTCATTTTTGTGTGGATGGTTTTTTGTTGGTTTTTTTTTTCTTCTTCTTGCAGCTTGTTGGCTACAAAGAGGAAGAACTGAAAGGCTTGAAATAAAGGTAATGATAGGTAATGGCTCATGTAGCTCTGCCAGTGCAATCAGAGAAAAGCACTTTCATATGATAGCTCCAGAACAAAATAAAGTTAGCAGCTTAAGAAAAAGGAAATTAATGGTATAAGGGAGGAACTCTGCTGTTTTATTGCAAGAACTAATGATATTTTAGAATGATGAATGTGTGTTTTTTAATATTTACTTATATCTTAATTCCCCCTGTCTGCTTTTCACAGCCTGTCTGCTGTTTTGCTATACCAATTCCTATTCCATAGCTTTTAAGTTTTGGACCCGAATCTTACTCCAATTGTGTGGACCTCTGAATAGCTCTTATGGTACAAGGAGTATTGACTTCTTTTAATTGTGAATTTTGCCTTTTACTAGTGTGAAAAATAACAACAGACAATAGCTACAAGGAAAAAAAAATCACATATTTTGTCATACCTCCATGTCATCTTTTCTAGTGAAAATAGGCCACAACTTTCCTGAACTCTTCCTTATAGTTTTCATTGTCCTAAAATGTCAGTGGTCATATGTAATAATGTTCTTTAAGTGTAGAAGTGCCTATTTGTCAATGTTCCACAAATCTTTCCTTTTAGCTTAGCCTTTCATCTTCATGTTTGTATTATATTAAAAAGGACCAGTTTGTACCAGAACTGACAACCCTGCAAAGCTGCCTCCCAGATCTGACTACTCTACTCTTTGTTGGTGTCATTGTTTGTCCTATTACCTTTTTGGGCAGCATAATTCTTAGAACTAAAACTTTATTTCTGCGCAAACTGGTTTTGTGCCACGGTGATCCATGATGTAGATAACTAGTGCAGCTGGTTGTGTATTTTCCAAGTTTTAACAAAACTTATATTGGCAACCTTAGAAAAGGCATTTCTGTTAGGAAAGGGGCCTTTGCTCTAGAACAGAATTGGGAACCGTCTAGAAGAGCTGATAATGTAGTCATTGGAATTATGTTTATAGTCCCTGATCTACCGAGTTTAGATGAGAAACTTGATTTTTGATGTTGTACACAAAACTCAGCCACTCCAGTGGGGAGGCTGAGAAGTCTTCCTAAGTTGATTTTTTTCATTGAGATACCGACTATTAATAAGGCAGGCTTTATCTAGGCTTGTTTTTGTTTGTGGCTTTAAACTTCAAAGGGCATTAGTTATATTCTAGTGTACTTGATCTTCAAAGAACTTTACTGACTTGGCATTTGATACTATGTGATGCCAAACATATCCTATAAGGTCTTGAATGCTTCTGCTTTCATGATAGTTGGCCCTGTTAACTGATTAAATCATTTTTTGGCTGGATCTCTTTTGCAAAAATAGTTCACATATTTGAACCTATAAAGTAGAGAATAAATTCCTTTTACAGTTTCCTTTAAACTTCTTTAGTTTTGGTAATATCTTCCTATGGCCTTTCTCTGGACCTCTCTGAATAGCTTAATTTTTCCTCACCAAAAATTATTTTTCTTAATTACCATGCTATATGATTGTTCCATTTACCATATAATTCCAGACCAATTATTTTATGTTTTTCTACACTGCAGTGCATTTGCCATCTACTGACCTAATTTCCTAAGTGATCTAAATCCTTTGGAATCTGATTGTATTACTCTTCGTTATTTGTTCTGCTTCTCATTTTAGTATCATTTGAAAGTCTGGAAATCTTACTGTGATTGCTAATCTGTAAACCAGTAGCATAGCTGATGATTTGACTGATAACTAGTAAATATACATAACACTTCCCTACTTAAATTTTAAAGGAAATTTTTACCTCAAATAGATGACATTTTGTCAACATGTATTTGATCTTCAAAGACTTGTACAGTTAGGCTTGAGCCTGCAAGGCACTACCACACAAGGCAAGGTGCTGAATGTCTTCTACTTAACATTGATTCTGTCTAGATCACGTGAAACTATTTCAGTTCCTTAGTGCTTTGTGAGGTGAGTGAATATTTCCCTTCTTGTGATGCAGAGGCAGGAAGACACGACATTGTGCAGGATAGGGTAGAAAGCAAGTAGAAACAGGGAGATCTCATATCTAGAAGTTGATCTGTCATAATACTAACTATAGAATTATGTAACTTTTTCTTTATTTGTCTGACTTGTCAATTTTTACAGCAAAGGCACATGCCAAGAACCTGTTCAAGGAAAATAAACGTCAAGTAGGATAACTTCCATGTTGATGAATGTTTAGTTTTATCCATAGTTCATTATTGATTTGATTTTGAAAATTAATTTTGTGATAGGCCTAGCTACACTTGTCAGTTTTGCAAGTTAAATTAATTGAAAGTGTCTTATATAGCAGTAAGATGCATCACAATGTAAGTCATTAATATAATAATATGCCCCAACTATTTGCTTCCAATCAAAATCTGTGCTTACACATACGCAACCCCCCAAAAAACAAGCAACAAAACCCCCCACAAACAAATCAACATACAAAAAAAAAAAAATCCCAAACCAACCAACCCAAATCTCCAACCTTATAGCCTGAAGACTGAATTGAGGCTCTTCTGTAAGACCTCACATGCCACAATTCCACTGTGCACCAAAATATAGGGCAACATTTGTGTGGGGAAAAATAGGGATCAAAGCTCGTGATCTAACTGTGCATCTCCTTTTAAGAACAATGTAGTATTCCACAACCCTCTGCATCTGCCTCATTCTATAAAAGAGCAGTTTGTAGTTTCTGGGGTGACCAGTTTCTGGAGGCACATGATAGCAATATTTTGGGGACAAAACCTGAAAACGCAGCCTACATCAGGCTGCACAGTTATATTTCAGTTAACTTTAAGAACTAAAATGGTTTAATTAATGAAATATTTCAATTTTATTTGAAATTAACGTATTTGAGTATGATAAAAACAAACAAAAAAAACCCCAATGAAAGTTTGCAGAGTATAGCACTCATCAAATCTCATATTTTTCTTACATTCAGTAATCTGACATATATCAGCGAATGAGAAATGAAAAAGGGGTTGTGACAAAGAATTTGCTTTGTTTTCTTCGTTCCTGGATATGAGTCATTGAGAAGACAAATGGCCTTTATTAGACTGAAATTTAATATTCCTCTGAATGAACATTTTTGTCATGCTTTATCTATTGGTATACAGTAGATTGAAGAACTCTTAAAGTGATTTTAAAATTTTTTTAAAAGCAATTTTGCATGTAGTTAGTCATTATAGGGCATCAAGTCATCCCATTGTTTTGAGTTGTGTTGCTTTTCTAAATCCTTCCTGCTGCATACAGTAAAATAAAGGAAAGAAGACATTAAATGTGTAGGAGTTTATTTTCAGAACCATTTTCTCCATAAATAATAATAATGTTCCTGTTAAACAGTGTTTGTTACAAATACCGTCTCTGATTCATTGTTGGTTTTGTTTCAATCTTAAATTTTATTAAACCACTTAAGTACAAACAACTGCTCACCCAAATGAGCCTTATTACACTTATAAAAAAAAAAAAAAAAAGGAAAGGAGATGTGATAGAGGAGTGATGGGGTGGTGGAACGGTCAGTTTTAGGTTCTGTAGTGGCTGCACGTGATAAGGTGAGCTGGGTACAGCACATGCTTGAATATCTTGTGGACTAAGGAAGAGGGAGACTTAGTTCACAACGTGCTCAGTGTCGGTATCTTTGGGTAATGCTAGTTACCAGTGGGAACTGAAAGCACTGAAATAGTTCCCTCCCTTTTTAAAACACATTATTTTTCTTGCCTATCAACTGTAATACTGTAACTGCTTTAAAGAGTAATTATGTGTTTTGTGCATTTGAACCACTGGCTCTAGGCAAATTGAAGCTGACATTTCAGAAAGGAGATCAGGCATTGTAAATTCCTGGCCTTTTTTTTTTTTTTGTGCTGCCTGTAGCTATTGTAGCTGAGGTCACATAGCCAGTCAAGCAGCAAGCAACACACGCAATTGAGGCTGGCAGACAAACAAAGCGAACGTATGAAGCAGCCGATAAGAGGCAACCACTGAAGAAAAGAATCTCTCAGGCCTCTGCCACAATTTCATTAGGGAAATAAACTGTTGTTCATCCATTTATACTTTTTTTCTTTCTTCAAGTATTGCTTTTACTAAGAATTCTACCATTTCAACATCTCACTAACCACATTGCCACATCTATTCAGATGCATCAAATGGGTATTGTACCTATCATTTTTCTGTACCACTTAAAAGGCAAACAGAAACATGGGCACAGCATAGTGCTCTCTGAGCTTCAAGGAAAAATGTCAATCTCTTGTACAGCAATTCATGTAAGAAGGAAATGTATTTGTCTTGATGATATACGCTCTCCTGACAAAGCCAAGTCGTTGGTTTCCAAAAAGGGGTCAATTAGGATTTGACTGTATAGGTACAGGACTGTAGAGGATAAAGAACCCAAATATGTTTGCTGCTCCTCCAAGTTAATAAATTTCTACCTAGTAGTTCTGAATTCTGGCTCAATTGCTGCTTTCCTGTCATGCATCTATAGGTGATCTTTGTGCCACAAAGCACTACAACATTTGGTTTCATTGCATGCGATGCAAAATCATGTCTGCATGGCTAGGATACATAAAATTTTCTTCCTGAATGGCATTTTTGCCAGGACTCCTTGGGCTGTGTGTGACAGTCATATATGCACCCTTGCAAGGTCATGTTGGTGTTCCTTGTATATAGTGTTGTATGATCTTAGGAGTCATCTTTGTGTGTGGCTGATGCAAGTTTTCTAATAGGAGAAGTGGTTTCAGTTATACTGAGGATATATGATTCAGGTTGTGTGCCTGTCCCATTTCTACCTACTGAGAGTCAGTAATCCAAGTTGCTACGGGGAAAGAAGACTGCCCCTTCTAACAGCTAGTAACGTTTTGTCAGGTACAAGTAGGGGCAAGCATCTGAGTAGTTCCGTTTTTTGCCCTTGTTAATCTCAGTGTTCCTTTGGAAGCAACAGGTTGGCTGCTTTGCTTTGCTTGCTTAAGGAAACTGAGAGAGGTGCAAAGGAAACATGACTACCACGGTCAGTTTCCAAGAGGAGAAAAAAATTTGTAGTGCCTTCCCACTCCACTCTTGCAGGATGGAAGGAACAGCAAGACTTGTATGAAGGTTTCACAATGCAGTTAATGAAATTTTAATTGCTACAACATTGAGGAAAAGGCTATTTCGTGGCCTGAAGTATGGCTTCACCAAGGGCAAGTCCTGCCTGACCATCTTAGTGGCCTTCATGAGTCCCTACATTAGTGGAAAAGAGAAAGAATTATATATGTCACTCATCTAGACTTCTGTAAGACTTTGGACATGGTCCCTCCCCAGCATTCTTCTTGCTAAATTTGAGAGATGGATTTGATGTATGGATGAGGAACCGATTGGGTCATTGCATCCAAAGGATAGTGGTCAACATATTGATGTCCAGGTGGAGATCAGTGACAAATGCTATCCTTCAGGAGTCCATATTGGGACTGGTGATGTTTAATATCTTCTTCAGTGACGTAGTAGGATTGAGTGCACTCTCAGCAAATTTTCAGATGGCACCAAGCTAAAATGCCTGAGGGATGGGATACCATCCAGAGGGACCTGGAAAGCTTGAAAAGTGGGGCCATGTGAACTTCTTGAAGTTCAATAAAGCCTGTGGAAGTGTATTCCCATGCAACCTGGGGGATGAGAGGATGGAGAGCAACCCTACAGAGGATGATTTGGGGGTATTGGTGGATGAAAAACTGGACACGAGTCAGCAATGTACATTCACAGCCCACAAGGCCAACCATATCCTCCCATGGAGGGAAGTGATTCTACCACTCTGGTCTGGTCTGTTGCTGTGTTCAGTTCTGAAGTCCTCAGCACAAGAAAAACATGGACCTGTTGGAGTGGGTTCAGAGGTGTACTGCAAAAATCATCAGAGGGATGAATCATTCCCTAAAAATGCTGGGATTGCTCAGCCTAGAGGAGAGAATGCTTATGGGGAAACCTTACTGCAACCTGTCAACCTGTCTGTACTTAAAAGAGGCCTACCAGAAAGGTGGGGGCAAATATTTTTAGTGTGATAGAACAAGGCATAATGGTTTTAAACTAAAAGAGAGTAGATTTAGACTAGCTGTAAGGAAGAATTTTTCTACAATACAAGTGGTGAAACACTGGAACGGATTGCCCAGAGAGGTAGTTGAAGCCCCATTTGTGAAAACATTCAGTATCATATTGGACAGGGCTTTGAGCAACCTTATCTAGTTGAAGATGTCCCTGCCCATTTAGGTGCCTTTTAAGTAAAAACATTGTATGATTCCATGATTAAGGAAATGGTGGAGTCTAAGTACGATAGCAGTCCATCACATCTTGGGTCAAGAAAAAGTCAAAAGGACTCTTCAAGAATCACCATCAGTGAGTCAAAGAAGGTATATTGAAAGCTTCATGAGTGCAGATAACTAGGTTTGTTTCAGAAGTCTAGTGTAGTGAGGAACTCCAGCAGGACCTTGTGGGGGCTGAAGGGGAAGGTGGCATATCAAACTTCAGAATAGGTAGAAGTGATGTAATGCATCTAAATAAAAGTAATCTAAAACATAACTACACAATTCCAAGCTCAGAGTAAGCCATTGCAACACAAGGGATATCTCGGAGTCAGTTGAGAAACTTCTGAAATTGTTGGCTGAACATGGAGTAGCAGCAGCCAACAGAACCAGCAAAATGGAGGAGATTGTAACAAGAGAGTGCAAAATCTTGGTACAGTGTGAAGCCCTGGTGTTTTATACAGCAGGCAGTGAACTCCTGGGACATGCTGTGAGAAACTTGTAGAAATAGACAATTTCAGTAGGTTTGAAAGGGATTAGATTAAACCATGTACAACAGGCCAATAAATGGATACTAAAGAGTTAGGCAGGGATGTGTCCACTAGCATCTCTAACGCACCTTTTCTGATGCTGAGGGGAATGTTAGAGGAAGGCAGTGGCAGCTTGCTTGTTTTTTCTAAGCAGCATCCCCTTTTGTCACTCTTGGGTACAATCTTGGGCTGAATGGTTCAGTTCAAGAGGGAAGAGGCACATGAGGCAGATGGAACAAGCTGGGGGGATCAAAAAGATGTGCGACTGAAAGGAGTACTACTAATAGGGTCTGGGAAGCACAAATGTCATGTTGGGCAGATTTGTGGGGATTGAGACAGGACTGTTTTGTGAGTTTGGAGGATGAAAGAAGAGCAGTAAGATGTGGGCCAAAGATAGTAATGTGTGCAGTGGAAAACATACTGGTAGCAAATTTACCTTTTTCAATAGACAGTGCATAGTGAGTAATGCTGATTGTTCCTCTGACACGTCATGAGTCTAGTGAGGTCCAAAAGAAGATGAAAAAATGAAGCTAGGTTTTTGTACTTTTGAAGTCATCTGGAACAGCACTAAGGAATTTCTAAACTATACTTGACCTTTGGAAATATCTCCAGTATTGAACACAGTATTCCCTGACATGCCAGCACCATATCATGGGATGTCTTGATAGCAGAAGTCTTCTGTTTTGAGATTTCCCAGTGGGTTTGAAACTCCTGTGTGTTGAACCAACCAGCAACTGCTAGGCAAAGTAACTGTTAATATCATAACCCACAGTAGAGAATCATTTGAATCTAGCTTGCGCAGTAGCTAAAGTCCTGAAACTCTGTTCTTTGCTTCTACCAGTATTTCTGTGTAAGGAGCTTTTGTGGGGTTAGTACTGCTGTGGGAATTTTTTTTTTTTAAATTTATTTATTTTTAAAAAAAATCTGTAGTATTAAATTGTAGATAAAACTGCATGAAGAAGAGACTAGAATATTCTCTGTTTGTGCCTGGGTATGGATTTTAATAATCACAGAAGTATGCGATGCTAATAAATGTAAGTGTATTCTGTTTGAAAAATAAATGAACTAAAAATTATGGTTTCATTCTAAGACTCTGCTTTTCAGCTCTGTTTTGAGGAAGGCTTAAAGAATTAAATGTTCTTATTTCTCCTTTATCTAGACTCCCAAACATGCTATGGGAAGACATGGCCGTAGCCTATGCATTTCCTCTATACAGCATGGAGCCCATACACTCCTTTTGGAGCACTTTGGAGGGAACAGGGAAAAGCTCCTGCAAAGGGAAAGACAATTAGAACTTCTAAAAGTAGGAGGTTGTGTACAAGGGATTTTTTTTTCTTTTGGCCTTTTTTTACTGCTAATAGTAGATTCTGTGGGTGTACAACTGCTGACAGCCACATATAAACACTGCTGCAGAGTTCCACTATCTCTGCTATGAATTTTGAACCTGTTGTGCTGTAATTTCAGAGGTTCTGTTTTAGTATATCCAGTTATAGATCTTATTTTGGTGTTGAAATTTCAGCAGGTGGCTATAGTAGGCACAGATCTAGCAAAATTTTATATATGGGATCTTAAAAGTGAGAAGCAGAGACAAAGCTTGGTTGTAAACTGATTGTGATTTTTGTCCCTTTTTTCCTTACTAAAAAGAAAATGCATACAAATTGTTATAGATTTGGAGCCCTCAGAAGAGAAAAGTTAAAATGATATGCAAAATATCTATCCTCCATATATACACTAACATTGCAGATATATAAGAAACTACAAACAAGAGTTAATTGCATTGTAAGTGTACATAATCTCGTGAGCTGTTCTCCACTGAAGTCGTAATTAATTGTCTGCATGCACAGAAATGCCCAATAGTGTTTCCTAGCAGCACTTATCATCCAGGACTTGGCATTAGGTTAGAATGGTTTACATAGAGCCAGTTAGAAATTGTAGTTTTCATCAAACAGTGCAGTATTTTTGTCTGTTCTGGTTAAAAACCACACTCATTTTCTAGCTTAAGATGTAGTGCCAAGCATCAAAGCAATTTTTCATTTGGCTGTATCGAAGCCTCAATACTACCAGTTACATACAGAGGAAAAGCACAGTCCTAATGCAACCACAACAAAAAAGAGTGTCTGTAGTTGTCATGTCTGTAACCTGGGATTTTGGGGCAGTAAATTTGAAAGCTATATAATTTGAATAGCTGAATGATCTCTCTTTCTGCCTCTGCCCCCACACCTATTATTAGAAGGCAAAATTATGTTCAGGTTTGTGTTGCTTCTTATTTTAGCAAACTAGTCTAGGGAAGTAAATGGAAAGACAAATTATCCAATGCCATGTGCTCATTTAGAGAGAGAACAAAGAAATTAAAAGATTCTTGTAACTAGTTCAAAGGTAATCTCTCTAGTGATCGTGTAAGACTTCAACTTCAGCATGAGTGTGCTTATGAAATGCCTTCAGATATCAGTCCACATTACAATCTGCTATTTTGTTTTGAATGAATGTGTCGTGACTAGAAGTTTAAGCGGTAACTAGAGATAAAATTGAATGCAGCACTTTAATGATGTCCCTTTTCAAGTTAGCTGCTGGAAATATTTTCATTTAATTTGCTGAAGTCCATTGAGAATATAATTTTATTTTACTTTACATAAAGCTTGTGATGTTCAAAAGCCAGTGTCAAAATCTTAATTGAAATGGGCATTTATTTTTCTTTTCTTTTTTTTTGTCAGTCTTAAGCGTGTTGTTTGGAAAGAACGCATTCTGTCTGAAATAATTTTATCTTTGATCTTTAAATACTGAGACAAATTTAGTTAGACTATTTTGCATGTGTTTCAGTTGTGTAGAGTATTTAGCTCTCTTCTACGTTGTAATGTAGCACCATTCATTTAGAAGGGTGCCCTTGCTGGGTATTGTCCCAGGGCCTTAATTCTTGTTTTTGGTAAGTGGGATGGAACTGCGTTTTTTTGACTCAAAAAATGTTAGTGAATCTGCTTTGGAATACTCTGTTTGTGTTAGTGGTAGTGAGATCAATTTAGCTCAAGTATTTTAACCTCTATGAAGTACATGTATAGTTTCTCGTCTGTAGGAGTGTGAAAGTTCTTCTGCACTGGAATTGGCATAGTTTCACCATGCAGAAATGGAATGTGTGGGAGGACAGGAACTGAAAGCTAAAATCCAAAGAGATCAAAAGAAGGATGTACATATCTTTTGGTAATAAGAACTCAGATCTGAGATAGTGTTGTTTTGATCCTGTAAAGGACAGGAGGAAAGCAGTGAATTGAGATGATAGCCACTGGCTAGGGGACCTGGCAGAGCATTTCTTCTAAAAATTTCTCTACCATTCTCTTAAGATGAGGGCCACCAGCACTGTTCTTTGACGTTCTTCTTTGAAACTTCTGTCATACTACAGCAGGAACAGTTTGGCAAGTCTGATAATTTAAGTTCTCTTCTCCTCATCCTTCTTGGGTGAAAATCAGGCCTGTTCCTTAGATCCTCTCTTTCCTAGACTTTTCTTTTAGATACATGATAATAACCTCTGAGAAAGAAAACACCTTGATGCAGGTCATTCCACAAAAACCCTAAGAGAGTGAAAAACTCCCCTGAAATTTACTTCTATCAAACTTGGAAAAGTAAGATGAGTGTGTGAAAACTGTATGAGAAGCCTTTATGGGGCACAACACAAGGGGGAAGCATGAGTTCACACCAAGAGCACTGAAAAGCAGGGTAAGTGGTGGTGTTGATGTTACTTGGCTGTCTGAAGTGGAGATGGTACCTGAGGATGCAAAACCTTATGAGTGCAGCGTTTTTATAGGCTTAACAGAGGCGCATGTTACTGTTGAACTGGGACCAAAACTTGTATTGTTAAATTATGACAGAGAGGCTGCAGTTAAGATTTTTTTGGAAACACTATTAATGGGCCTTTCATAGAAATGCATGTGCTATCCTCTCTGTAGGAATTAATACTAAGATCGATGCAATAGAGGTCAAAAATTGCATTGCTCAGTTTATAGGTGTGAGAGTTACAGTACCCTAGTGTTACACTTGCTATGGATGAGGAGAGGACATTAAAAATAACTTTAGACAAACCACAAATAGAAGATATTTTTTAAAAGACCTCTATTATTTTGTAGCAGTCTTCTAATTTCATAGAAAACGTTGTTTATAATAAAACAGTCTGTCTGCTTCACGCTGTCCTCTGTTAGGGTAGGAAAACTTGCTAATCAGTATGCTGTGCATTCAGTACCGAGATGAGTGCTTTCCTGATTGCTCCAGCCTGAGATGCTCTTACTCAGCATAGAGAAGCAGGAGGTAGTTGCTATGATGGAGTTGTGGAAACAGTGAGAAAGGCCTTTCATCACAGACTGGAGGTGCATTGATCACAGAGTCTCAGGAAGAGCTCATCATATTAGTAGTATAGACTAAAGAGAAGTATCTTTTCTAAAGGCAAACTGACTAAACTCTTTTGTGAAGAAACAGACTTTGATCAGTGTCATCCTTACAAATGTAAGATATATAGCTCTATTTCTAGCTGTGCTATTTACCAAAAGTAGTTCTTAAAGAACTATACATACTATACCATACAATACTGCTTTTGGCTTTAAAATTATGCATACTCCTATTTTAAATTGCTGTTTATTTTGATAAACTATTATATCTTTGCTTATTGAGAAGCCCAGATATGCACTTAAGGGTCAAAAATATCTTGTTTGCTGCATGGGTAGTTGAACTCCGTCTTTCTAAAAAGTAGATGCAATCAAATGTCTGATGGGGTTGACGTTTCAGCGTGCTTGTAGAGCATATTGTCTGCTGCAACTCTAGGTGAGACACTCTCCACTCAGTCTGTCTTTATGTTAGGCTGGGTACTTGGGGCCGGAGTAGGAGCAGCACTTATTTTGCAAAATACACTATTGAGCTCTATCGATTTCTCATTTAGATGTGTCGGGTGTTCAGCCTGGAAATGCAGCTAGGTTTCTAGTTGCTCCTGAGAAGGCTGATTAGTATTATGTTATCTAATGAATGCTTGTAGGCACCAAGGGCTTATGCAGCTTTTATACACTCTGACCAAACCCTAAAAGACGTCTGTATGAAATAATGAGCTACTTAGTAAGTCAGTCATGGAGCAAATTTCCACACATTCATTGTAATTTTAATGTAAGATTGTTTTTTTTCAGTCATTTGTCTTAGAAATGCTACCAAATGGTACCAAAAGAAGTAGGATAGCTGAGGCATGTGCTATAATCATAACGGCATTGCAGAAGGTTCTCACATTCATTCTTTCTGAAGTATGCAGAGGAGATTCTGACAAGGAATAGCAGCAGTCTAGGCTACCAGTGTGGTATTAGTCATGTACTGTCTATAAAAAGTAGAACTATTCAGTGAGAGTCTCTTCTAGATTGGACAGCTTCCAGTTTTTCTAGTTTCTGTAGTGTCTAGGAACATATAATTTATTGGCCATACTTTGCATTTTAGAAATGGGCTTGTGCTTTACTCTGTTCACCTTACAATGAAATAGATTTCTGTTTAATGAGAGCTTTGTTGCTGTTAATAAATGACAGCTATGCTTAATGCTTCTCGTAAGTACTCTATTGTTGCACCCTCAAAAGAGAGTATCAGGCAGATAGACTATTGGAGCAAAAGGTGGCTCAGGAGGAGCTAAGGGAATTAGTTGCAGGGGCACAGAAGAGGAGGAAGCAACAGGCAATTAGAGGCGTATGTCTTATTAAGAGAGGGCTTCTTGGGATAAGCTTCTCTGTAAATAACACTGATTTCAGGAGATTTATGGTTTGGTTTACTTATTTGAAGGCAGTACTTATAGCTCACATTCTTTGTATTCAGAACTTCAAATAATCTCACTAGAAGTTGTGCTTGCTATTTAATATAGAGAAGGCAAGTTAGAGTGCAGACAGATAAAGTTGGAATTTTAGGTTAAAATGACAACTGTTGTTTATAAAAAATTATTTTTATGTGGAAGTGAGTAGATCTTAGTCAAAGGCGATATGTAACATTCTGTATACCTGTTGAACTGCAGACTGATTTCCATCATACTGTACTGTCCAATAAGGAAAGTCCTCTGCTCATTTCATAGTGCTTTGAATCTCTTTATGTGAAAGTTTATATGTAATAGCTGCCCTGGGCATGATAACAGCACTAGCAGTAGATTTTAGAAATAATTGCACAGTGAAGCTTAATACAAACATAGTGCTGGTATAGAACAAAGTCTATCTTGTAAAATGGGGGCTTTATAAGCTAGTGTGATGGAAATAAAAGTACAAAAATGTACATTCAAGCCTGTCACTTAAAAAGCAAATAAACTGCAAAAGGAAAAAGCAGTATTTGAAGAAAATAAGGAGGAATAGCATATTATTAACAATTTTATACAGGGAGGATACCTTTCAGATTTTAAGTCCAGCAGTAGACTGTTCCCCAGCATTACTTGTTTTGACTTCATTCCACACAAACTGAATTTTGCTAGCCACTAATGGTGTGGCTTCAGTAGCTGGACAGATGACTCTTTGTCCTCCAAATGTGGTTTCATCTATGGTATCACCATCTGCTACTTTAAATGGGAGAAGCATTGTTAGTGATTTTTGCCAGATGTGTTTTAGATATCTCACTAATTCTGCAGTACTAAAAGTGCATTTATGGCAAGTCAAGGTGTGTCAGACTTGGTTTGTATAGGTAAGATAAAGTTTGCAAGGTTGCTGCTGTTGAAAAGGAGCTAAAAAAGCAATACCTGGGCGTAGTGTATATACCATACAGTCATAGTGGAGTTATGCCTACCTGTCAGGATCACAAAATATTTGCAAAAAATTACCCTTTTCTGGAGATTTTTTTTTTTTAAATTGAATGGAGCTTATTGCATTTAAAGACTTCATTCTCAACTTCTTATATTATTTAATACATAGACCACTTTTAAGCTAATATGTGTATTTGAAAGTTTAGAAAGTAAACCTAATTTCTTCTTAATTTGTAAAAAAAAAAATTCTGCATTTCTGTTATTATGTGAAGTAATTTTCAGATTGAAGAACTGTTTAGATTTGATTGTCAGTGCAGTTATCTCTAGAACAAATTCCTGAATACCTTTCCATCTCTCTACCTCTATGACACCAAGTGGGCTTGTTAGTTTTTACCACTGTGATTTGAGATAATTGCTGAAATACCGGAAATGAGGAAGGAGTATAAAGCTCAGCTGATTTAGGAATGGGGGTGTGTGGGGGGTGTGTGTGTTGCCTAAAAGATTACATCATTGTTTCGGTGCATATTCCTCCTCTGGTCTCCCTGCTTAGTTCCCCAAGAGAACTCCTTCTAACACTGAGTGCTGGGGATTTTCCCCTTCAATTTTTTTTTCCTTCTTGATTTTTTCCCTCACCCCAAAAAAGTAGTCCTATACTTCAATGTCCTCTAGCTTGGACCAGCAGGCTAACAAGTTGTGGTGATAGTGGCAGTGCCCTTTCCTTTTCACCTTGCAGACTTCAGGTAACAGGTTAGCTAAAATCTGGTGTCTGTACATAAAACAATGCAATTGCTCTTGGACTAAATTTAGGCATACAGAATGGCCCTTCAGTTTGGCCTTTTGTGCTTATGAAAGCAGAAGGAAGTATCCATCTTTGGGAGCCTGAGACTGCTAGCTGATGAGAGTGACTGAAACTTTTTCAAAGTATTATGTATTCACTTGAGGATATACAGGATGTTGTTATTTAACTCCTATTTCTGATTTCTATCAGCAAGTTTTGACTTACCTTTGCCTTAATCTTCCTCCTAATCCTTAGCAATAACCTTCAACTATGGATGTGGGAGGAATTCAAAAGGACTCCTGGGGCTTTCAGTCCTTCCATGGTGTCTCAGGTGCTTATTCTTTCCCTTTCATTTTTCTCAGGATCTTTTCAATGTTTAATTTTTTTCAGGGTGGTAACTCTGCCTGGGTTGGAGAGAAACATCTCCTCAACTATTGGCCCAGCTCTTGGTATCTTCCTCCTAAACAGATTTCTGCTTTGAAGAAATGCTTTATTTCTATTGTAGTTATTTTGTCCTGTTATCATTCTAGACTAGCAAATTAATAACGGGGAAATAAAACTGAAACACATAGCATGTTGTATACTTAAAATATAGACAATACCTCACTCTTCACTTCATTAGTGGATTGACATTTCTCTTATAGTAGGAGCTACTAAAAGATCAAATTTTGGCAAAAGAAGAAAATGTGACTATACAACCTGATGTTAGAAAAGACACAGGTTTTGTGTTATCCGCAGTGAAAGCCTAACACTAAGTATCAGGCCAAAAAACAACAATAAATATGGTTACTATTTAGCACGTTGGTTTCTTTCCCTGTCTGCAGCAACTGACACTTCAGCTTTGAGGAGCTTCGAGAGCCAGCTGTATGTAGGACTAACTTAATAGGTCTTTTGTTAGTAACAACAGGTATTACTTGCTCTAGCAAAAATAAAGGCTGTCTGAAAAGCAGTCGCTGGAAACAGAGTATGCCTATCTTTATGTTTCTTAATTAAATTCAGACTTAGTGACCATAAATTAATTTGTAAGTAGGTGGAAAATACTGACTTAATTGGTGATTGTGAGATAAATTGGTGATAGCAGTCTGTTTCTTGGTTAGAAAGCTTTTGCAATAGGAAAACCTTATAATCTAAACTGGCAGTAATTCCTGTGTTGTTTTCAGCCTCAGCAGAACTTCTAATAATAAATTGGTCGTAGACTGATGCATCTATTAAGTCTGGAACATAGTCCATATAGATTCAGGCTCAAAGATGTTAGTATGTCACTCCAGATGGCAGTCGATTTGTCTTGTTGCTGAACTAAGGAGTTCAGAGCTATTAATGAACTACCTTACACAAATCCTTGAACAAAATTTTAAGTTCATTTGAATGTGATTTTAGAAGTTAACTTACAACATGGAATGAATGCAGCATATCCACTTTCAAACCCCAGGTGTTTGTTGCACATAACAGAGCTTCTGTGAACTGCAATAATGTATTGGAGATGCTTAACTTGCAGCAGTATATGGCAGGGCAAGCAAAATTGTTTTCAGTTGAAGCCTGTTAGCAAATCCACAAGTGTTCTAGGTGTTAGTTTTTTTTTAGTTTGCAGCAGCAGTGTCGTTTGAAAGGTTTGTGCTGGCTGGTTAAGCAATTATTATGTCTGATGTCAAAACAGTGGAAAAATGGTGTTATTCAGTGTCTATTGCTTAGGCAATTGATGGGACCTAGCATAACCATGAGCTATAGTAATGGAGTTGGAAGGTATTTTGGAGACTGCCCAGTCCCTTAGCCAGGTCTTTCTCTACTGTGCACCGAAGGTAAAAGCAGCTCTGATGGATTCTAGCCAGCTCATTTCTCCTCATGCGAGTGAGTTATTCTGCTGTCTTTGCAAGGTCTATGTTCATTCTTTTCAATATTCATAAGACATATGGAGGAGCTTAATGTGATTTAAAAAGAAATAGGATTAACCAAACCGTGAAAACTTAAAGGATTTGACTAGCACTAGAAAAGGGCACTATCAGCAATGGAAAATACTCTTAGTTTAACTGTCTGCAGTTATACTCAAAGAGCTCAGAGTACAAAGCATCCTGACTTTGTACAATACTAATTTTCCTTTTAACCCCCTTTCATTCTTGATTAGTTGTGACCTTGGGTTATTGCTTTGCCGTGTTCTTATTCTTTTGTACCTGCACCTCCTGTTAATGACTAGGAGGAGGTGCTATTTCAGACAACAGCACTGAAGTCTCTTTTGCTTTTTATCTGCTTGATAAAGTGAAGGTCATGTGGTAAAGGACTATCTTGCATTTCAAGAATTACTGAATCTATAAGGGCAATGTTTCAATTAAGATGCTGGGCTGAGATTGAAGATGGTTGTTTTAGTACCTGACTGACAGAATTCTTGTGTGAATTATATCTGTTCTGATTTTTCTTGGCCTAAAAGGTGGAGGAGAGCTACCCATTTTGCTGAGATTTCAGTTCCTTGGGGACCATGCTTAAATATTAGTTAGTATTTTTAAGAATTCTCACATGCTGCAAAAGGTCCTGTAAATATCTTCTGAAACTCTCCTGTGGTCATGAAAGCCATCATTTTTGTCTGTGATGTAACATCTAGGTTTTGTCCCCTAGAAGCACAGAGTTGTGCAACACTGGCATAGCGAATACTAAATGCTATATGTGTTAGTGTAAGCAGTGATGTTTTACAGACTGTAGCTGTCACATCAGCATATCCTCTGTGCTTAGTAGTCTTACCATTAGTACCAGAGGCTTCAGGCCAAGATTTATTTATTTTGTAAAATGTCCTCCTGCACTTCATCCTTTGGTTCTTTGATGCAACCAGCCACTTCCAGAAAGAGTTTATATTCACAGACATTGGAGTAATTTTAGCAACAAATGTTAGTATTTATAATGTTTGAAATATATGTGCCTCAGATATTGCAGGCAGAGATGATTCCTTTGGCTCCAAGATTAAAAGGGTCAAACTCAGAAACGAATGACAAATGTGGTCATAAACACTATTGGTTAAGGCAGTATATTGCAGAGGGAGCATAGGCTACTTATGTGCAGAACCAGATCTCAGGAATTAACCTTGTCTGCTTTGCCCATTGGAGAATGACAAATCTCAAACTCAGCATCCAGTGAACACACATCATTTGTGCTGACAAATTATTGTTCTGTAGGGAAAACTTCTGAGAGCTGGTGTCTTTATTTCAGCTAACCTTGTGTTTATATTGTGATGAAGTACTTGGAACACACACTGCAAGTACTTGGGTTTTTGTTTTTTTTTTTCCCCAGATATTGCAGTATTCCAGTTCAGTATTTTTTATGCATTAACTTCTGACTTGTCTATGTTTGTATGCATATGTGCAACATTGTCCAAAAAAGTTCTGCAGTGAGAACTGTTGTCATTATTTAGCTGTAAACTAAGTCAGTGAGACCCCAGCCTTTTTTTTTTTTTTAGCGACTCCTTATTCTTTTTCTTGTGCTAAAAGGCTTAGCTATAGAATGAAGAGTTGTTCAGAACTTTTTTTTTAATATCTGACTCTTTGGAGAAAGCAGGAGGTGGGAAGGGCTTCTCTCTGTTGCACATGCATAGGAAAATAACATCAGAGAAGCAAGAAGCATTGTGGAAGTTCAGTGTTACTGTGTTCAGGATTTCTTTTGCTTTTGAGAAGATCAAGAAAATATCTTAGCCCCTGAGACTGAGGCACAAACAACTCTGAAATACAGAGTTAACTATATTTGGTAACTAAAGAAGAGTATAGAGTGTGTAAATTTCGCCTCTCCCTGGTGTCCTGTTGCTGTGTTCTAGGGATAGGTGCAATGGTCAGAGTACAGTATTTATAGATTAGTGTATGTGTTAGTTTAGGGTACTGATTTTACAGAAAGTTCCAAATGTTCTGAACTATTACAGCCACAAAAACTTGTTATTCATTTTGTTTTAATGAATATAGAGATAAATTCAGTCCTAAACTTCAGCATAAGTAGATTCATAAAGAACTACTTTAAAGGATGTTTTGAAGCAAGGATCTTTAACGATCTGTTCAACAGTTAAATTTCTATTGCTGTTAGTGCAAAAAACATTTCCTTTTGCCACAGTGAAACATAGATCAAATCTATTACCTATTTCTGTAAAGAAGTATGACAGAAAAAAAAAATTGTGAAAGGTGTTGCGCAGTAATAAAAGTCATTTATGGGCACTCCCCCTTATTCACTTCTACCTCTGATAAAACTCTTTGGGAGACATCATGTAGTACTATATTTATAATCCTCCTTAAGATGTATTTTTAAAATTCTGTACTCCCAGTAAGCAAAGTGTGTTAATATATAGTTGAGGTACAAAGAATGCCAATGATGTTGTTCTCTGTTTTTCAGCTGGTAAGTACTAGAACGCAAGTCAACTAAAAAGGACATGGAAGTGTTGGAGCAGGTCCAGAGGAGGGCCACAAAGATGATCAGAGGGCTGGAGCAGCTCTCCTATGAGGACAGGCTGAGAGAGTTTGGGCTCTTCAGCCTGGAGAAGAGAAGGCTTCGAGGGGACCTGATAGTAGCCTTCCAGTATCCGAAGGGGGCCTACAGGAAGACTGGGGAAGGATTATTTACAAGGTCCTGCAATGACAGGACAAGGGGCAATGGGCGTAAACTGGCAGAGGGGAGATTTAGACTGGATGTTAGGAGGAAGTTCTTTACAGTAAAGGTGGTGAGGCACTGGAACAGGTTGCCCAGGGAGGTTGTGGATGCTCCCTCCCTGGAGGTGTTCAAGGCCAGATTGGATGAGGCCTTGAGTAAGCTGTACTAGTGGGAGGTGTCCCTGCCTATGGCAGGGGGTTGGAACTAGATGATCCTTGAGGTCCCTTCCAACCTTACCATTCTATGATTCTATGATTCTAAAAAGAAGAAAATAATATCCGAGTTAAAAATAAGCAAACAAATATGTTGGAAATTTAATTAATCCCCTGCCAATTTGTCTGAAAAATACCTAAACTTGGTTATCTCTGACTCCAGAATTTTGAGAGATCATTCAACTGCTGATGCAATCGAATTTAAGCAATTGGATTTCAAATTACACCTCTTTTTTTTTTTTTTTTTTTTTTTAAGCAAATATGATTGGTAGAATTAGAAAATATAAACAGTCATGGAAAAGAAAAAAACAGGAACAGTTTTTTTTAAAATACATGGATTCAGAGATTTGTAGAACAGCTTTTTTTGAATGCTGACATGAATTTCTGATGTGCCTTAATATAATTCCTATGAAAGGTTTTTCCTGCTGGTGCAGAGTCTGTGTAAAGGCAGCAGCTGAGTGTTTATGTAGAGCTCTGTGTAGTAGATGATGTATAACTGCAGTGATTTAAAAGGAATATTGAAGTAATTATACTCTGAGGGCACAGTACTCTGCTAGCACTACTTGCAATGCGAAAGACTGGAGGATGAAGAAAGTTTCTCATATACTTTATAGATTATCCTTACCTTCTTGCCACAGTCAAAGTTCTGGTCTCAGGAGAGAGAATGCCTGCAACTAGATTAGGATTTGTAACTTCTATTTGTATTGGTTATTCAAGAATTAGGTTCTGTCTAAGACTGTCTTTCCTCCTTATCCTTGTTTTTGTGCAAAATAAAATGAATTGTAAGTGAAATCTTGACCTGCGTAATGGCTGAGTTAGCTGTAGGCTATGCAGAAGTATTCAGATTTTAAAACAATGTCCATATTATTTTTTTATGTACAGTTAGGTAGATAGGATATGAGGTACTTCTGGCCTTTTAATTTTAAGGGTACAACTGTCACCCGAATAAATGTGTCTTTGTATAAGATACGTAATGTTTGGAATTCCTTGTATGACCATTTTTACTTTTTAAAGTAATTTATTTTAGTGCTACTACCCTTTGGTCTTAATTATATCAATGAACATGTAGATAAATTTGCCAGAGTTAGTGTTGTAGTAAAACTGCACAACTGTGAGGACAGAAGTTGTGGTGATGTTATTCTTGTCATTTTTTTGCCTCCTTGACATACAATATACTATGCGCAGAGGGGAAAAAAAAATCCAAGCAAATGAAACCTCAAACACTCTTTCCCAAGAGAATCCTACAGTAAATCTGTTTGCATCCAAGAGGATAAACTGTGAACCAGTCAGTAACAGGATGCATTTTTAGTTTGGTTTAATCTAAGATAATGGTGTCATACTAGTTTCATTCTCGTGACTCTAGCCAAGTTGAGATACTGTTAATTTCCGTGCTGAAGACGGTATAGGTATGTTCTCACGCTGGAAGTTTTCCTTATGGAAGGCAGGTCTGAGGAACTAACACCTATTGAACTACATATGAGACAGATTTTAGTAGTAATGTATAATTTTATCAATGAAAAAAAAAGTAAAATTAGTATTTACAGATCTCAAATGTGAAAGTTATTCACTCAGGAGGTTTAAGAGATCTGTGTTATGAAATTACTGAGCTAGAAAGTGAAATCTGTGATTTATATTGGTCTCAGAATTTGGAATTTAAAATATATGTTTATTTTTATAGGGGAAAAATAGGGGGGGG
>VWZE01025229.1:62077-109231 GCA_013396675.1 Eubucco bourcierii | reverse complement strand
GGGGAGAGGAAAGGGGGGGGGGGGGGGGGGGAACTCCAGAACCAGAAAGTCTGGCTTCTACTCTGGCCATATTAGTAAGAAAAAAAAAATCAATTCTCTGTGATAAGTATGGATTAAACATGCTTATAAAGGCAATTTTTATCTACCTCCCCTTTACCAACTTTGAAAACATTCCTTACCGATCTATTTTTTTTTTCCTAGAGTTTTCAGATTGTGTCAATGAGCATGAATGTGTGTGATCTGCTTAGTACAGTATGCTGAGATGCTTCAAATGTCTTTTGAAAAGAGCCCTTATAAACAGCTCTTGAAGAAATTAAGCTTGATGAAATAAGTGGAAGTGCCTTCCTGTGGATGAATAGTTACTTAAAGACAGGAAATGAAGTTGAGGTAAAAATAGTCAGCTTTCACAGTGGAGAGAGTTAACTATTAGACTCTTCCTTCTAGGACTCTGATTCTGGTATTTTCTGTCATTTAACATATTTATGAATGAGCTGGGAAGTGGGTGAAATAAAAGCATACTTAACTCTGAAAACACATGAAGAAGCGCCTAGAATAGTTTACAAGACTAGAGACTGAAGAGACTAAGGTCTGCTTAGAAGAGACTCAACCTGTAAGAGTATGATACAGACCTTATGGAAAGAAGATCATACTAGAGAAAGATCACTCACTGTTTCCCATAGCATGCAAATTTGAAAACTGTTAGATGTAATATCTGATATGCACCAAAGGAAGTAATCTTTCCAACACAGTGAGTTGGGGGTTTTTGTTTGGTTTTCGTTTGGGTTTATGTTTTCTTTTTTTGACAATTTTTTGAAGGACTGTGTGGGGTGCTTTTAAACATAGTGATCTGGAGGACGTATGCCATTCAGAGAAGTTCCATAGCTAACTGTTAGTGAGAGTAAATATTCCAGAATACCTGTACCTCACGTGATGCTTATGTTCCTTTTATACTCTGCTTCTGCATATGTTTCTCCCTCCAAGTGAACTTCAGGCTCAGCTCAGCTCTGCTGCAGTGTACGGAAGTTGTCAAGTGACCTTAGCTTTCCACTGTTTGGAACTACTACGTAATCCAAATGGGTTTTTAAAAAATGTTTAAGCCCAAGTAAGTAGTTATTACTGTCGTTATTACTGTCATTATTACTGTATATTATTGTTGATATGTTCTGCTGCATAGTGCTTAAGTAGTTCCTGCTTACTACATTGATGCCAGACTGCATGTAATGAACATATATTTAAGGAACTTACAAAATCATAGATAACAATAGTATCACTTATTCCACATGGATTTTTCTTTTTTTAGTGTTGGCTTTTTGAGACCCTGAAATATGTATCATTCTCCAGAAAGATGAAAATGACAGTATTAAGTACCACAAGAAAAACTCTTACTAGCTGAGTCCTGTATATATATAATACTGTGTGCAGTTCTGGAACTTTCAGCACAGGAAGGACATGGAAGTGTTGGAGCGGGTCCAGAGGAGGGCCACAAAGATGATCAGAGGGCTGGAGCAGCTCTCNTATTTTTCTCTCTCTCTTTTTTTTTTTTTTTTTCTTTCCTTTTTCCTATGTCTATATTAGGTACAGGCTTAAGACCTGAATAAAAATCCATGTACCTACATATATGAACTTTTAAAGGTAAAGTCTAACATGAGAAAAATGCAGGAGGGAAAAAAGGCAGGAGCTACTACATTGAAGAAAATAGAATGTCTGTGTAGCTTAATGAAGAAATAATGTTTCTTTTGGTTTAGGCTAATCTCTATGCAACAAGTCAGTATGAAGACCTGTTCTTTTTGATCACCAGTAATCTATGAGAATACATTTCCATGCTGCCGGTCTTCCACAGCACAGAATGTTCTCAGAGGTTTGCACATGTGCCCCGTAAGTGAGATGATGCTGAGCTCATATCTTAAGGGTGTTTAAAAAACAAACAAACAAAATCATTAGGTTGTACAGAAATTAAAATCTATATCCTACTATGGCACAGTGGTGGTAAGAAATATTGAACCCACTCCAGTGATTTTTTTTTTTTTTTCATTTTTTTAGTTGTTGTGAGCTCTTCTTAGTAAGAGTTGCAAAAAAGGGAGAAAAGGGAACTTTAAAAAAAAATATTCAGTGGTACAAACTAGTTATTAGATTTCTGACAGAATGCTTATATGCTATGGGACTCTCTGGCTTTGGATGATTGCAGATATGTACTAATTTGGAATTTAATTTTACTAGATTCAGATTATGTCCTGATGTATGGTAGCAGACCAGTTCCGGGGCTCCCTGTAAATGAGTTCCAACATTTTTCTTTGCTCAGGCAAAAGGTGAGGGCAGGTTTTTACATTGCAAATCTGCAATTGCATTGCCCACCGAAACATGTAATCTTCAAAACAAACCCCACAACAACACTACCCAACACCACCCCCTCACTCCCAAAAAACCCTAGCCAAACAAAAAACCACCAAAATCCACAAACCTTCCAACCAACCATCCTCCCCCCCCCTAAAAAAAAACCCACCACAAACAAAAAAATCCCCAACAAACAAATCAACAAAACCGAAACAAAACAGGGAATGTGCTTCAGGTAAGAATTTTTAATTGCGTAATACAAAAAAATTCCCTTCTTTGCACAGGAACCAGCAGTTCCCTGGACACCCAACCTCATGTACTAGGAGTCAGGGAGGGGAATCAGAATGAGGTCATCACAATAAATAAGGCCAGTGGTCAGTGATCTGCTGCACTGCTTAGACTCACACAAGTCTATGGGACCAGATGGGCTACAACCAAGGGTGGTGAAGAGGTCAGCAGATGTGCTTGACAAGCCACTTTCCATTATTTACCTGAAGTCCTGGCTAACTGGGGAGGTCCCAGTGGACTGAAGGATAGCAAATGTGACACCTATCTACAAGTAAGGAAGAAAGCAGGATCTGATGTCAGAAAAGGTCACGGAGCAGGTCATCTTGAGGGCCATACAGAGAACAACCGGGGGATCAGACCCAGTCAGCAGGTCCTGCCTGATGAACCTGATCTCCTTCTATGACAAGGTGACCTGACTACTGGATGAGGGAAAGGCTGTGGATACCTAGACTTCTGAAAAACCTTTGACACTGTTCCCCGCAGAATTCTTGTGGACGAACTGACTGTTTGCTTGGACAAGCACATCTCTGTTGGATAAAGCATTGGCTGGATGAAAGGGTCCAAAGAGTGGTGGTCAATGGAGTTAAATCCAACTGGTGGCCGGTCTCAAATGGTGTCCTCCAAGGACCACTTCTATTTTGACATCTTTATTGATGATCTATATAAGGACATAGAGTGTACTGTCAGTAGGTTTGCAGACAATACCAAGTTTTGTGGCAGTGTTGATCTTAAAGAGGCTCTACGGTGGTACTTGGATAGATTGGATTGATGGACCAATGTTAATGGCATAAGCTTCAACAAGCCCAAATGCCAGTTCCTGCACTTGGGTTGCAATGACCCCATGCAATGCTACAGGCTTGGGGAAGTGTGGCTGGAAAGATGTCTAGGAGCAAGGGATGTGGGGGTTCTAATTGACAAGCAACTCTATCACAGAATGTCAGGGGCTGGAAAGGACCTCAAAAGATCATCTAGTCAAACTCCCTTGCCGGCACACCATCACCTATACCAGATCACACAGGAACACATCCAGGTGGATTTTGAATATCTCCAGTGTGCCCTGGTGGACAAGAAAGCCAATGGCATTAGAAATTATGTGTCCAGGAGGAGTAGGGAGGTGATTGTCCCCTTGTAGTTGGCTCTGGTGAGGTCACAACTCAAGTACTGTGTTTAGTTTTGGGCACCTCAATATAAGAGGGATGTTGAGGCGCTGGAGCAAATGCAGAGGAGAGCAACAAAGCCTGGTGAAGGGTCTGGTGATTAAATCTTATGAGGAGTGACTAAGGGAGCTGGGACTGTTTAGTTTAAAAAAGAGGAGGCTGAGGGGAGACTTCACTTTTTACAACTATCTGAAAGGATGCTCTGGAGAGGTTGGTGCTTGTCTCTTTTCACAGGTAAATAGTGATAGAACAAGAGGGAATGGCCCCAAGCTGCAACTGGGTAGGTTTATACTGGATATTAGGAACAAATCTTTCATAGAAAGAGTGGCCAGGCATTGGAATGGGCTGTCTAGGGATGTGGTTGAGTCATTAACACCGAATGTGCTTAAAGGTCGTTTGGATGTGTTTTAGGGGTATGTTTTGGGGTGAACCTTGTAGAGTAGGGTTATTAGTTGGACTTGGTGATCCCAAGGATCTTTTCCAACCTGAACATCTTTGTGATACTAGCCATAAAGTATTTCTGCCTATGCATCTTTACAACGGTGTGAATTTGCTTAGGGTGAATTTGCAAGGCTGGTGAGGGGGCTGGAGCACAGCCCTGCAAGGAGTGGCTGAAGGAGCTGGAGTTGTTCAGTCTGGAGAAGAGGAGGCTCAGGGCAGACCTCATTACTCTCTACAACTACCTGAAAGAAGGTTGTAGCCAGGCGGAGGTTGGTCTCTTCTCCCAGGGACCCAGTGACAGAACAAGAGGACACAGTCTCAAGATGTGCCAGGGCAGGTTTAGGCTGGACATTAGGAAGAAGTTCTTCACAGAAAGAGTGATTGGCCATTGGAATGGGCTGCCTGGGGAGGTGGTGGAGTCACCATACCTGGAGGTGTTTAAAAGCAGGCTGGATGAGGCACTCAGTGCCATGGTTTAATTAGTTAGAAGGGTTAGGTGGTAGGTTGGACTCAATGATCCTAGAGGTCTTTTCCAACCTGGTTGATTCTGTGATTCTGATTCTGTGATTTTGGATAGTTTTTCAGTTGTGCCTTTATTTTCTGAGCATGTGTTTAGCTGCTGCATTTAAAGGAAAGATACAGTAATGACTTTCTTACAGTAATTGCTGACTACCATAATACTTCTGTTGAAGGTTACTGAAATTTATGGCATGAAATGGGTTAGTGCTAGTACAGATGTCAATCTCTGATAGTCAGATGAGAGGCAGCCTACATATGTGCCCACCATGCTGTCCTGAAAGCTCTTAGGTTTTCAGAATAGACCAGAATTTGGGACAAGTCAATTTTGCAAAATTTCTCTGATACAGTAGAATAAACCAGAACAGGTGAATACTATTGAAAGCCTTCATTTTCATAGTATCTAGGATATAAAAGAAATAGGAAATGTGGGATGTAGTTTTTTAAGGTTTTTTTCTCCTCAAATATTCCAGGTTTTGTGCTCCAGAATAGAAATATTAGGTCAGTTTTGAGTGTCATTAGACTTCAGTATTATAAGGTTGCAGATTGTTATGTTGCTGATTGCAAAAATATTTAAAATTAAATCCTTCGTTCTTGCTTTCCTCTTATCTCTCATCTTTGAGTCAGCAAAGGATAGCAGAGAAAGTGAACAGACTGCAGTGCATAGAAGCAATAACTTCTTATTAAATCATTTGATTTTGAGAGCAGAAGAACTACTTAAAATAAGGAATACTGTATTCCTAGTTTAACAGGGTTCATTGGTTTGAAATGATTACTATACTCTGAAACATCTCTAATTAATTGAAACTTAAACCTGTCATATCTCTCTTTTAAGGATGGCGTTGTATTTGTGTTAAACATCTGTCATCTTGTCATGTGTATGAATGCTTATTCCTAATGGTCAGCTTGTCACAGTTAATTAGTCTTTAGACATACGAACAGCCATAAAGCAATGTGACTTTGAAAATTACATCCATAACTTTGATCTCTAAAGAGGCAATGTGCTCACTAGGTATTTGTGCTACAAAGCAGACTGTAAACTATCTTCCTTCACCAGTGCTGAGGAAACATGCAGTTTTCTGTGTGGAACAGTTCTTGAATTTACACTTAAATCTGCTGCATGTGTGTATTCAGTTTTGGTTTCTTCACTGATTTTTAATAATGACGTACATTTGCACAACTAAATTTATGGACCTTGAAGTTCTTTCCTGAGATCCAGGGAGAAAACAGTTGATACTGACTAGTAATTTTTTTTGTACCTCTGTCTTTCACATCCTATTTAACATCAGAAACCCCTGATTGTCCTGAAAACAGAGAGTGCATTATATGAGCATCAGGTGGCTCCCTCAATAACTGACCATCTGTGACTATTTTAAAATACCATTAATTTACTTAGAAGGTTAAGATAACTTCCAAAAATTGGATGTCCATCCAGACTTGAGGGAAATCTAACCTCAGACTTTTCATTCAGATTTATTTCTTGGTTTTGACTTCTTAAAGTTCCTTTCATTATCAGTGCAATGCTTACAGTATATATGGGACTCATCTTGAAAAAATGCAAATGAGTTCCAAGATATGCTGGACTCTCTTGACCCTTGTTTGCTTTAAGGGAGGCTGAAGGATATTCAGAATCCTGTAGGAGGTATGTAATTTTCCTGTTAGATTGGGCTTTATGCTGTAAAACAAAAAAGAAATAATGTGATAGAATAAATCCATGCATAAAAAATGATAGCAGATTCTATGAAAAGCATCTTAGTTGCCTGCTTAGTTTTGCAGGAGGCTTTTTCTGCCAAAGGTACTTTGTAACATCCTACACTCTATTAATCCTCTTTTAGATAAGGTGATTTCCATCTCACAAGACTTAATACTTCAGTATATAGGAACCAATTTTTATTAGAACTCTTGTTACAGTATTCTGAAGAATATGTAACTGCAGGAAGATCAGAAACTTGTGGTAAATGTATGTCTCTATTAAATTCTATCCAGTTTCCAAAAGCATAGCAACCGTATGTCTTAAATTAGAAAATTATTCTCCTATTTTCAGTAAATAGTCTCAGTAGATGTTTAAAAATATTAATAGAGATGGAGAATCATGCAAGAGGAGAAGGCATGAGTAGATTGTTAGAAACTGACAAAAGGGGCTATGGCCATTTTTAAATTTTTTTTTTTCCCCCAAGAGTATTCTGAGTTCTAATAAACAATATCTCCATTGATCTCCCTGTGCTTGGGAAGAATGAGTTGCTTGTGCCTTATAAACCCTCTTCCCTGCCTTTTATAGACCAACAGTTAACTGTTTGCTGAGTTCAGGATTCTGTGTGGGCACCTGACACAGAGCAGCAAATACAGATACTACAAATTAAATGCTGGTAAACACTTAAGAAAAGTAAGATAATCTCTCACATTTTTGTCCAAAGGTGAGAGAGAATATACTTCAAATAACTAGGGAAATAATTAAAGGGCCTGTAGAACATAAGAGTTGGACATCTGAGGTAATCTGGAATCAAAGAGCCTCCATGTGGAGATACCTAGCAAGCTTTTGGATTAGAGGACTTGGGAAAGTTGTGTCCAAAGGGCTGAACATTAGGTCTTTTGCAAGAAGTCCTTTCAGTCTTAAGGCATTTGGAGAAAAATCAATTAAGACAGATCTTTAGAGGAACAAAAGAAGTACTCGGAGACAATGAAATTATATCCATCAGTGGCGAAATAGGGGTGTTTTCTCAAGCCTGTAACTCTGCAGAGCTGTAGTTTTCCAGCTTCGTGTACAAGATAACAAGCAATAACACTGTGTGTCTTGGATGTGAAAACAGTTGGGCAAATGTTGCGGTAACAGAATAAACATTAACAAAATAGAGTCCTGCTCTGATAAATATATGGTACATTACATTTTGAAAATGAGACTCTCAGGACCAGATTCTCCTCATCTGATTTAGACCAGCTCAACCTCATTAACTGGCACGAATTTACACAACTTCTCTTAAAAATCAGAATCTGAACTTACAGATTTCTTCTCTCCATAGAGGTGATTTGCAAACCAGGTTCCTTTTATTCCATATGATGTTGCAGCCGAGCTTCCCTGACTGTTAGACCAAGTCTGGCTGGGCAAACTGTAGATTCCTTGCTTTGCTCAACACTGTGTGTGTGTCACCTGCTTTTAAGATCTCACAATATATTCTGCACCATAGTCCTAAAACATCAGAGAAATGCAGGTAACACACAGCTAAGAGAAAAACCTCAAATGCAGTCCTCATGGGTTTTGTCTTTGCATCTGATTCAGAGAAACAGACCTATAATTTAATCAGCTGCTACTCTGAACAGTTGGATAAATTTAATATGAAAATATTAAATATTTTAAATAAATTACTCTTTCCCTGTTATAATGCATTTTACATGCTATGGGTATAACTCAGTATCTTGGATATTTCTCTCCAAGAAAACTCTATAAGGACTTGTGTTGCACCGTTTTTATTTTTTCCAGGGATGTGGAAGCTGCCAACTTCATCCTGTAGTGTAATTTGGAAGATCATCTTGATTTTGTTAACTGACCACAGTCTCTTCAGCACAGTCTGCAGGTTCATATTGCTTTTGATTCTGGAAATTCCTTTGAGATATTTAAATGGTAGTGTTCTCTAAACTGTTGTTGTTTATGGCTGTATACTACTGACTGCCACTACACTTTTGTAGAGTAGCTAACAGTTACCTATTGTGCAAGTCAGTCTTCCTAATATAAGCTGCAGTTCAGCGCTGTGCTGGTTTAAGGGTAACTGGAATATTTTACTGAGAGAAATTAAATCCTTGGCTGTGAGAAGAAAATAACAGTAGCAGCTATATCACTCATTCTTCTGCTGAGAGACACAAATAGTCAAAACATAGATAAGGCATTCACTTTTCACACTTCTTACTTAGTTCTCAGCTCTTCTCTCTGTTTGTGGCTGCTTGCATCTGCCTTGACTCTTTTGCATGAGATGTATGTAACCCGATCTAACTTTTCCTCTAACCTCCTTGTCATCTTTTTGGACATCTCACCTCACATCTCTGCAGATTTATCGTGTGAGCTATTTGGAGGGTTATCTGGTTATTTCTGAGGGGAGGGAAAGAAGGGAGGGGGGGGAGAAGGTTGCTTGGGAACCTCCTGGGCAGTCTGACTGTTGCAGGAGGGATTTTCTGTTTCTGTATTACTTTTAACTCATATATACCTGTAAATATATGTGTATATTGTGTGTGTGTGTGTGTCTGTGTATGCATGCTTGTAAATTGTGCTAAGCTCTAAATATAGCTTCCTTAACTTCTAGCTGACTGAGTCTAGTCTGGTAGATTTGGAGGGGAGGAGGGGTGGGTAATTCCCAAACCGCTCCAAGCACCAATCCGTATTCTGACAGAACTTTTGGTGCTTGCTATTCAAGTACCTCATTGTCTCCTACTCAGAAGTAAAAGTTTCACCAGCTCTCTTTAGCAGAATTGCATATAACACAGAGGCCTTTTGCCCCTTTCACCCTTCCTTTAGAAAGATCAAGCAATGTGCTCCCTGAAAGCGATATTCTGACATCTGTATGAATCTAAGCAAATCACATGAAAGAGGATGATGTGGACGAAGTTGTGTATTAGTTCTCCTACATTCTCTTCTGCTCTTCTCCCTCTTCTATATTGCCTCTTCTTCTGCCCTTCTCTCTAGTTTTCTGGACAGTACATCCTATTGAAGCAGTTTTCACTTAAACATAGGGAAAACCCTTGAGTGTGATTGAGCACTGGAACAGGCTGCCCAGAGAGGCTGCAGAGTTTCCTTTTCTGGAGACTTTCAAAAACCACTTGGACACATTCCTGTCTAACGATCTAGGTGAGCTTGCTTTAGCAGAGGGATTGGGCTAGATGATCTCCTGAGCTCATGATTCCTGCTATTCTGTGATTTCTCTGTTTTGATACAATTAACCCAAGTCTCTGCACTAGAAAACAGCACCATCTTGGGAAATCAACAAAGAGCAGTTGACCTAGTAGAAGATGGTTCATCCTCAGATGAGTTCTCCTTACATGTCATCTTTAGGGGGAGAAAAAAACCAAAACAACAAAGAATAAAATTTTATTGATTTTTTTCATAAGCACTTAAAATGAACTCCACTGAAAAATGCAGTATTTCTGTAATGCTTTCAAATAATACAGTATTTCACATTCCACTAGAAGAAATTCACCAAATTGCAACCTTTGAACATACCACAAATTGCTGAGTTTTTGGTTGGTTGGTTTGGTTGGGTTTTTAGAGTTGTATGTATTGAACATTCAGTTTGACTAATAAAAGAAGGGAAAAAAAAAGAAAAGAAAAATCAATCTAGGCTTAACAGATTCTCTCACAGGTGGGTTAAAAAAATTTTGACCACTATGACTGGGTTTCAAGATTACTGTAAAACCTGAAAGTGTAAGTTTAGATAATGTTTGATAGTTCAATAAGAATATTCTAAGAATTTCTGAAGATGCCCACACTTCATATATTTGACTCCAGAAGCAGTATTATCCAATTACATGTTGAGAGATTAATGAATTTTCATGTTTGTTGCTGGTGTATTTGTTTGCCAGAAGCAAATTGATTTTCATTATTAGCAGAACATTACTGATGTTCTTATTAAAAAGAAAACAAACAAAAACACTCAGTGAAAATACAGAAGAGTAGCTGTTGGTAACAGTATGCTGATACTATCTTTTTGTCTTCATCCTAATTGGATATGGAGGCAAGATTCCCTGTTGTTTAGCCTGAAGAAGCTCCCTTTCTCTGCAGTCTTCTCCCAGTACTGTTGGGGAAATAAGAGCATAGTTAATACAGCAGAAGCCATGTAATGCATTTGTTCTGTGTAGTGAGGTGTTGCGTGGACGCCACACGCCCCCAAAAACTAAGCAACTCTGACAACCTCTTCAATTCTCTCTACACAAAGCTCCTACTTTCCACAGACAACTTCCATTCTGAGACACAAACTTCAGTGAAGATTTTAAGTGTTAATTTAATAATTCATTCAAGAGTGTCATAGTTATAAACCCTCAATTAGCAAACCATCTATGGGATGCTGATGGTTGCTGAGGAGGCTTGGATTATTTGGCAGTTATGGCAGTAACATTGGCCCTTGGCTAACAGTGCTGGATCAAGATCAGCAGCCTTGAGGGGTGCTCTGTCTTAAAGTTGGTGAGCAAGTGTGGAACTGGAACAATTGTGGCCAGATTTCTACAATGATGAAGGTAAGTCACTCAAGTAATGACTGAGGCTCTAGCTCCAGTAATAAGTGCACGTGTAACCCCCTGGTACTGAATCTGGAATAGGCTTTTTATGTAATGTGGTAGGTTTTATTGTCGCTTTGTTATGATCACAATAAGTTGCCTAAGTGTGTCTATTTGAAAAGGGGTACCACTTATGAGAGTGGGGGACACAGTGAGGCACAGGAATAATGCAAAGTGTATCTTGAGGAATCCGGGTTGATTAAAGGTACATACTGGAGGGTCTGAGTTTCTTTTTCTCCTCCACAATATTCTAACAAGGCAACTTTTATAATGCCCTCAATGAAGTTCAAGGCCAGCACAGCATGTACAATCTGCAGATTTGAGCTTTGAAAAACATACCTGGGCACAGCAACAGGATAGTCTATACACAACTTGTTAAAAGCCCTTGAAAGCTCCTGTGTGAGAATTCATTTTGAAAAGTCAGCTTAAGCCTCAGAGAGTAGTTTTAGTGTAATTTACCTACCTGTAAAACTCCTGAACTACCATCTTACCCAGTCTTGTAATTAGTCCTATCTCTACAACTTCATTAAATCTTTCAAGAAAAAATTACTTGGGGTTTCATGGAGAGATCATTTTGAGATAAGATGGAAATCTTTCTGTTTGAACAAACCTTGACAGAAGAATTTTTCTACCTGTTTTTAAAAAACCTGTATCAGAATCATCTACAATTTCGATAAAAATTACTCCAGAAAGACAATGTTGCTGTCATAACACTCAAGTTTACTATAGTAAGGGGAGAGTGACTATAAGATGTATTTCTAGTGTTCCAATTTGGTTCTTCTGTGTGGCTTGTTTAACTACTTTTGGCTTTTTTCTTTTTTGGCTTTTCTGTTTGTTTGGGTTTTTTTGTTTTGTTATTATTAGCCCATGTTTTACTCTCAGTATATTTCTGACAGCATTACAAGAAGGAAATTATTCTGAGGGAAAACTCTTAAGGTGGGTAGTACACACTGAAATTGCAAGGGTAAGGATTCTGACTGCAGAAGTCATATGAATTAGCTGAAGGACTTTGGGAGCTGTCACAATACTTTCAAGGTATAGTTTGACTAGCTATCAAATTTGATTGTGAGTTTCTAACTCTGGAAGCACTAAAAGTTCCCTCTAATGAGCCCTAAGGGAAGTTTGCCTTGGAATATTTCTCCCCACTGTAATGCTTCTGTGATGAAAATTATAGATGCATGATTGCAATCTCCAATTTTAACAGGATTCCTATGTTTTAGCTTTAATGAAGCTACATGATAGTTATTTGGCAATATTAGGACTCATTTTAAAAAAAAGTATTGATGATTAAATGGCATACTACTCTATCAGTGGGAAATCTGTCAGCAATAGTTGCTATTTCCATTGCCTTTAGCACATTCATCAAAGGGATAATAAACAGATACTTTCTGAATTTTAATGGAAAAAATGTAGTGCAGTCATGTGGCTTTAAAATTCAAAGGTCTATAAATAATTAATAATTTCAGTGATGGTTACCATTTCCTTGTCTTTAGGAAAAATAGCATCTATATGTTGTACTTCATTGCAAACAGCATGCTTTAATATTTATGAACTGCCAGTTTTCTACAGACATAGGAATTTGGTAGTTGTCACTGGAATGGTCTATTTTTATACTTCTAAGTTTTACAGAAGCAGAATACTATTAGTATATTAAATCTGAGCTAACCAGAAACATCCTTTATTTACTGTTACACTGAACACAGTAACTTGAAAGCTATGGAAGTGTTGTTATATGGCCTTTCAACAAAAAATGGCCCGTATGTCCAAGAGGTCAGTAGGGCTGTGTGTTTCTGCAGGACCTCAGTCTGCAGACAGGAAAGAAAGCATCAAGGTTTTCTGTCCCACTATGATTTCTTACCTCGGGATGAATGGAGTCATTGTGGCAATAACTAGATTACTTGATTAGGAGATGGATTTTGTTGCAGTTGTATAGCCATTTTCTAAGAGGAGTTAATGTCATTTGAAATGCATGTATACTGATGGTGTTTTGAGAGGCCTCTGAGAATGTTATAAAAAGACTGTGATTCACTGTTTCTCAATCTCAGTTTGTTTGGACACTGCAACTTCAATACTTACAAGCATTTGTGATTTTCTAAATCACTTTAAAGCCTTTTAAATCTAAAAGCATCCCATGCAGGTGCGCTTGTTCTGAAATTTCAGTCCAGCTCTGAGACGTAAGGTTTATGTGATTGAAGAAAACAGCGCCTCAGAGGTGTAAAGTGAACCTTCAATGTTTATTGAGATTATTTTAGCCGTCTCAGCGTGGTTTTGTTTAATTACCAGAGGACTTGTAGAAGTTCTTCAGTGTATGACATAAACGTATGTATATGTTTCTACATGCCCTTTTTGGAACTTGTCTAAGTTGCAGTAAGTATGTATACTCTCTATGTGAACTGTTCCATCACTTAACTCAAGAAGTGTCCAGTTCAGTGTTTTTAATCATTTTTGCCTCTGGACAAACCACTAAATCATCAACTCCATTCTTTTTGTAGATGAAGAAAGATGTGCTGTCGCTTCCAATGTACAAACTGTTGACATGTACTGTCTGCTGCTGAACAGCATTCCTGTATTCCTTGCCATCTTTCTAAATCTAACTCTGCTGCCACTTAAAAAGATGTTATTACAAAATGTGAGTTGTTTGAATAAGAGCTTCCAAGCTGTGTTTTGCAGGGCCTAATTTTTAGGCCTCTGGCAAAGGAAATAGACCCTGGAATCTGGAAGGTGGTGTTTTAGTCACTTAAAAGCAGTGCAGGGAACAGGAAGAAAGAATGCATCTCTGAAGGCAATGCAACAAAACTCACATGTTGCCTGAGGAGCGATTGAGAGCAAACGGAAACCACAGTGGTGGCTTCTGTCTTTAATCTTCACTCTGTCTTAATCTCTACTCTCCTTTATAGGCTAACTGCCTGCTAGGAGCTGCAAGAAAGGTGCTTTGCTGTCTGTGACCTAGAAAGTAGAACAATCTTTTGTCAACAGGTTCCTGCCAATTACTTGGTTTTGTTTTATTCCAAAGAGTTGAGAAAAAGTTGGCATTTTTGTTTGCTTGTATGTTTCTTTTTTGATCTGGGGATTGAAAATCAACAGAGAGGTGTGCCTCATTATATTTTCAGATATGTAAAAAACTATATAATTCCAGTACAGAGTACCACATTTAAAGGGAAAAAAAAAAGTTCTGAACATTATACTATTGGCTTAACTACAAACAGATAAAGAAAGCTTATTTAGGTCTGAAAGGTAGATATTAAATTAGAAAACAATTTAAAAATCTTAAGACTATAACCTGGATTTTATTTTTTTGCTGTATTTACTCGTTTAATAAAAATGATTTTACCTTAAAAATCTCAGGACAGTCCACATTGTGGTTGCATGACCTTTATCTGTTCTGTAAATTAGCTTTCATTCTAGTTTACAAGGCATTAGAGTACAAATTATTTGAGTTATGATGCGCAGAGTCCTGTCTAATATTCTATAGTCCTGTCTAGTATTCTATAATTCCTGCCAAAATTCGATTTCTAAAGCTTTGCTCATAAGGACAATGCCTTTGGATTTTGCAGAGCAGTTATTTAAATGTAGGCTCCCATGTGTGTTCAATCATTACTGTGTCCAGTTCTGGGCCCCTCAATTTAGAAAGATTTTGAGATGCTTGAAGGTGTCCAGAGAAGGGTAAAAAGGGCTGGTGGGGAGGGGCTGGAGCACAGCCTTACAAGGAGCGGCTGAGGGAGCTGGAGTTGTTCAGCCTGGAGAAGAGGAGGCTCAGAGGGGACCACATCACTCTCTACAAATACCTGAAAGGAGGTTGTAGCCAGGCGGAGGTTGGTCTCTTCACCCAGGTACCCAGTGAAAGAACAAGAGGACACACTCTCAGAATGTGCCAGGGCAGGTTTAGGCTGGACATTAGGAAGAAGTTCTACATGGAAAGATTGATTTGTCATTGGAACAGGCTGCCCAGGGAGGTGGTGGAGTCGCCGTCCCTGGAGGTGGTTAAAAGGAGGCTAGATGAGGCACTTAGTGCCATGGTTTAGTTAATTAGAAGAGTTAGGTGATAGGTTGGACTTGATCTTGGAGGTCTTTTCCAACCTGGTTGATTCTGTGATTATTCTTCTGAGTGTTCCTCTAGACTAGAGGTAAAAAGTCAATCCGAGAATGGGACAGATAAAAAAAAAAACACACACAAACTGACCAACCAAACAAAAACCCAACAGCAAACTGAAACAAGAACAAAAAAATCTAAACCTGCAAAACCAGAACCCCAAACCAACTGAAAACATAGGAAGAAGAATTCAAACAGATACAGAACCTCTCCATAAGAAATACATATGCAGTGAAACTTTAGTTCATTGCTACTTCAACCAGTGAAGATTACATCTGTGTAAAGCATAATGTTGTTGTGTGATTTGTACCAGCTCCCTGATTTTGGTGCTGTTCAACTCATTGTTTGTATGCAAGCTCTTTCTGGGATGTGGACACTTCATCCACAGTCCTCAGCACATTCAGTCTGAAACTGTCATTCAGTGGCTTTTAGGAAATTTTGAACAAGCTTCAGTGAGTCAAAGACAGAGACAATAGCTGTTCAGATGCTGCAGATTTTTTGCAATATATAGTCTTTTCTGTTACTTTCATTCAAAAAATAAGACACACAGTTTCCACTACAGGTGCTGAACAGAGCAAACATCAGAAGCAAGAGGGAGTCATAGTAATATTTGTTAGGCTATCTGTCATCAGCTTTAATGAAATTAATTAATGGAATTAAATTTTTTCCTCCTAGATTTGTACACAGCTTTGGAACACTGAGAACCACGACTGTTAGCCACTAGTTAACTTACTGGTTCTTAATTCTTCTATTAAACAGCAATGGCTATAAAGCTTTCAACTGAAGGTGACTTTCCTGTATTGGAATGAAGAATTGTCCAAGTGTAGTTATGTGGAGATCATCTGCATTTTGAGCTTGGCTTTTATGAAGAAATTAGACCTGTCTGAAATTGCACTCCATAATTTTCAGTAGAGTAAAAATTAAGTGTTTGACAAGAAATATCTGGATAGTGATAATTTGTTTGTGTTTTTTGTTTGTTTGTTTTTTTAAATTAAAAATGTGCATCAAAGTCTTCGAATCTTAGATCTGAGGTTTTATCAGGATTGAAAGTCATTGTGCTTTCACCTTCCTCTCTTAAGAGGCAGTGAACCATGGAATTCCCACAAACATTACCTAAGAGATGAGGAACAGCCAAAGATACTGTGTTTGTTTATGGGAGATGGAGTAATATGGGAAGAAATAAAGTTTTTCTTTAGAATCAAAACAGGGTTCTTTTTATCTTGAAAAGGAAAATTAATTTGAGGAAAAAATTAAAAAGTCTTTTCAGTGAATGAAGTTCTTAAACTGCATGTTTGGGTTAATCTAAAGGCTTTACCCTGAAGTCCTTCAGGCATAGGTCTCATTTTCTATGTTAAAACAATGCCTGAAACAAACCTCTTTTCCCTGTTCTCTGACTTGTTTGGGATTTTATCCCCTTAGGAAAAAAAAAATTGTCATTCAAAACCTATTTTACTTTTCACTAATTGCATTTTCTGACAGAAAAAACATGTTCAGCTGGATAGCTTCTAATCAGTCTGGCATTGTCATCTGCTAAAGCATCTTAAACTCTAATGAAGAGTCCCCAAACTGTAGTCTCTAGAGACATTTCTATAGTGTTTATTTTCTAGTGTAATCCAAACATTTAGTAGGAATTAAGGTTAATGAGTGTTTTTGTTTGTTTCCCTATGATCCACTTTTACTTATCTATATCCATAGAACTGGATTCATACATCTACTCTAAATACATTCAAACCATGAATGTGAGTTTTGGTCAGGCTGAAAGCATAAGCAGACAGGTGAAAGTGTAAATTATTTAATACAGTTGTTCATGACTTGGTTTTGTTTTGTTGTTGTTGGTTGTTTTTTGTTTTCAATAGCAAGAACACTACATTTCAGAATAGCTGTATTGTTAATGTCAGCCAATAGCCAACTACTGAACAGCTGCTACAGATGTTTTAATTCAAATATGACAGAGGATGAGAGAAAGGAAAAAGTAGGAAAGGAAAAAAGCAGAAATTATTAGAGGCAGGATGAGCAGGTACTGAACTTCATGGATCTTGAAAAGAATGAATTCAAACTTTTAAAAAATCTGTTTTGTAATAGCAGTAAGGGTCTCTGTATCAATCCCTTTTAAAGTTGGATGGGGACAGACTGCACCATCAGCTTTGCCGGAGGCCCTTAACATCCCTTGATCTTTATTTGTCAGAGGCTCTTAATCATCCTTGATCTTTATTTGACAGTTGAATGGATCATACATTGCTTCTTCATGCTTTGTTTCAAACTTTGAGAGAAGGGGGGAAAGTACAGCATGGTCTCTACTTTGCCTAACATACATTTAAGATTCTTTGATCTGGTGAAAATACATAATGTCAAACACATCTCTGGAAGGCCCTTAATAAAGAGAACTGACACGATTATATGCATTGTCCTAAATTTCAGAGCTCCAATGAAAAAAGGTCTCTGTAATGGCACTGAGCAATGCTGTCAGCTGGGCTCAGCTGAGCTTCCCTGCAGTGGCAGCACTTTGAATCTGTGGAAAACGACTCTTCTCTATTTATTTCTGCATCCGCAGGATGCCTGAATTTTGGCTACATCTAATCAGCTGACTTTTTATATGATTTACGTCAAGCAAGTAGTTAGAATTACTGGTTGTCTTATCTCTACTTAGGCACTAGGACCAAAGATAGGCTCTTGTTCTTTTCCAGGCAGGTTCTGAACATGCCTTTCCCTGTTTAGCTTCTGATGCAAAAGGTCTGGCTGGCACACACTCTAACAGTTGCTTGGTTTTGTGTATATGTAACCTGCTTTTTGTGTGTGTATGTGTGTTTAAAGGGCAAATAATATGATAGCTTCATTTCCACACTTAGGTCTTTTAAAATATGGAAATTCCTTTCAGCAAAGCATGAGGGAACTGGCAGTGCCTTGCTGGGAAGGCTGGAGCTGACTGTGAGGCTCCCACAATGAACAATGACTTTTGTGTGTTTACTGGTACTGTAATTCTTGCAGGTTCCTTGTTACCCCAGTTTGTATAGCTGTAAGAGTTTAAATAGTAGTCACAGAAACAGTGCTGTCTAGCTTGTGGTTTGTCTTCTGCCAGCTGCTGTTTTGTTGTGGTTTTTTTTTTCTCCTCCCTTTGTGCGTCTTAGTTGATCCTTTTCTTAAAGGCCCAACTCTGTCTGAAAACTGCTATTGCTGATGGGAGAAAATAGTTTTTCCCCTTTAAAATGCACAAAAACAAAAGGGGTGGATGGAGAGAAACTTTAGAGCTTAGTGATGACAGGGTTTCCCAAATGCCAAAGTATCACTTCCTCCAAACAGATGTTAGTTAGAGTCATGGCTGACGTTCTTCAGAAGAGCATCTGTTAGCACTAGTAAAAGGCTGCAGCATTTGCTTTGCATGGTAGACTGTTTTCTTCCTTTAGGTTGCTACAGAATTAGATTCTAAAGACTGGTTAAATTGTATTTGGTTGAAAATAGAGATTTGATATCCACTTTTGATCAGAAATTGGACATTCTACTGTTCAAATGCACAATGCAATTGCTGCTTTAGAAGAGATGGTGCCTTACAGATACTGTGAAGAAATATTTTCACTGTGTGTAGAGTAGCATCTGTTTCTGTAAAACTAGTTTGTTGTAAAAATTCAGTTGAATAAGCTTTTTAATTGTGGTATAACAGTACAGAAGTGGTATCCTATTTTAGGAATTTGTGTGTTTTTAATGTTACCTTAAGGAGTCATGTAATGTGAGTTTTTGCTGTTGTAGTGGTAAAGCAGGAAAATGCCTGGGTTTGTCCGTGTATTTTGCACAATGGTTAAGAGAGGCTCCCCTTCTGAATGTGCTGGAGTCAGCCATGAATCAAGAATACTAAAAGGCATAAGATTTAGACTATCCCAAATCCTTCCTCAAGACTTGTTTCAAACATTTTGTCTCCCTTTTACACCCTTGAGTAATTGTCATTTTCATGTTAAGTCTTCACTCCATTGGCATCTGTTCTTTGAGCACTGTTACCTTTATTTCTGGGACAGACAGACATTTTTTTTTCTCTGAAGCAATGACACCTCTGGACCTGAAATCCAAGGATTTCCTTTTAAAATAACTGTTCTTGTAGATGATATCTGGAATAATAATTAAAAAAAAAAAAAAGGCAAAGTATCAGTCTAGACAGTTAAACATTTATGAAACATATATGTAGGTGGGAGTCGCTATGCATCCACTGTCATTTATACCAAAAACGGGACAAAGCCTGGATGGATCTGAGAACTTTTCTCTACACAACCATAACGAGATTTCTGGAACTGCTTGTGCATACTGAATGAAGCTTCATTAATTTTTTACCTTCCATTAAGACACATTGATCAGATAAGGAAACATATTTTCCAGAGAGAAGTGTTATGGGGGATTCTTGTGCATGCTCTCAGTATTTCCTTGAACAAATACCAATAGTAAGGCCTTTAATTCTTCTGTGGTAAGGTAGAACAGACTTAAACTTGTTCCAAAAGCCACAGATTATATAAAATGAAATCTGCCTTTTACAATCTCTCCATCTGATATTTTCCATGATTCCATGAGCATTTGGTGCCATACACTGTATGGTTAATGGTTAAGTTGTAGGAAATATATTACACTGTCTTTGCTGAGAAGATGATTAGCCTCTGGTTTGATTATGTGAACAAACCTGTATTTTTCTGAGATTCTAAATGTAGTATTAAATTTAGTTAATGTTAAAAAGTATTCCTGAGTGAAAGTGTTATGCTTGAGGTGAAACGTAAATCTTGGTTTCCAAGAATTGTTTTTCCTCTTCTGAACTTTATTCACCTTTTCCTTCTAAAACTGATTTTCAAAGATTCAACAGGTCTTAAAGATCTCTAGATGTGATATTAGTAGGGATACCTGAGAAGCTTTAGATTAACAGGAAACATCAGCTGAAGTTTATGTGTACATCTTGAAACTTTACTTGGGCTTTGGTCTTTGTTATAGCTGTACTAATACAAATTTCATTTTTAATAGCTATACTACTGTAAACCTTTAAGGTACGGCAAGTAGACCTTCTGTTTGTCCTAGTTATGTTTATTTCATCCTTACATTGGAGTAATCCAAAGTTATCAACAGTGATTGGATGCAAACTTGTCATTGCTGTCATCTTGCTAATTCACATGCAAATTAAATTAATAATTAAGAGATAATTGCAGACTAAGCAGTTCAGTATTTTATTCAAGTATCACTAACCAAACAATTTTAATTTGTAGAAGCTATTTTTTAAATCTCTTGAGAATAATTCTGTTTTTTAAGTGAGGGTTGGATTTTTTGGTGATTCTTATTAGTTTTATTGTGGCTTCATTTTGTTTGGTTTATTTAAAGTGTTGCAGTTGGGGCAGTTCTTAATACTTGGCTTCTCATACTCTAGAAGCTGATGAAAACTGGCTCGGCACTTGAAGGAGCGCAATGCAACCTCTTCTGTGTGCATAAACAGATACTTGTGGGAGTATGCAATGGATGAGATCTGGGAGGTAATCTGGATTTTAAAAACTCACCTGACAAAAATCCTAAATTGTCCTTATCTCAGGACAGCACTGAGATCCTACTTACGGAATCCATGTGCTAGAAGAGAGGCAGCAGTCCAGGGAGAGGCTGCAAAATTATCTGTGTGGTCCTTTTGCTGATAGTATTGACTTGGACTTCTGTAAGCTTTAAAGTGCTAGGAATTTGCTTTGAACTGGACATTACCTTCTCAGAATAAAATGGAAGAATTATAGTTATATAAAATGAGGAGGGTCTAGAATCAGTGAAGTACCTTGAATGACCTGTACTAGTGAGAGGTGTCCCTGCCTATGGCAGGGGGTTGGAACTAGATGATCTTTGAGGTCCCTTCCAACCTTACCATTCTATGATTCTATAAGATCCAATCATGCAGACTAAAGATTTTCTTCAGCCAAGAAAGCTGAAAAAGTCACGTGGGATAGCAAGGTGAGATTTAAAACCCTGTGTTTTGTGACCTCGCAGATGTTCACAATGTTCTAGTCATGTTTAGATACATCTTTGCATTTTTCTGAATGCTTATTCTAATAGAAAATATTTCCTTTTGAGATGGATTAGATGTCAGTGTTTTGAGAATGGTTCTGTGGTCTGTCACAGGCTTGTTGATAAGCATATAACTGGCAATCCATTTCCTCTTCTTCATCCAAAGTATCTCTGTTTTCATGGAATGTAGCAAACAATATCCTTAGAAACTTATTAAAAAGGCTTCCCAAAACTTCCTGTGTAACAAAGCTTACAATTTTTCTGTAGAAGGCTTCATGCACTGAGGACTGTGAAAGGACTAGTGTATGTAAATTACTTGATTTATAGTTTTTGCTGAACATGAAACTTGCTAAAATATGTGTCTTGAAAGTGTTGCAACATGGTGAACTTGGCCTAGATTCATCAGACTTTGCAAATATTTTCTGTAGAAGTGGAAAAGGTGAGGTGTTTCCATGCTGATGTTATATGAAGTGCTCCTTCATTGATGCCGGGGAAAATACACCTATTGGTTTGTGACTCTGCAAATAAGTCAGAGGCAGACATGATTGAAGCAGCAGCTTTATTCTGACTGAATGATTTTGCTGTCTTTTACAGTAATTTTTCCCACCCTTTCCCCCTGGAAAATTCTTTACTACTCTCATTCCCCCCAAAATAAACATTTACTCTCTCCCTACTGACACATATTTTGGAGATTTTTACTCTTTTATGTGGTACTTGGTTGCCCAGGTAATTTCTGCCATGGTCAGCAATTCTGAAAGAGCAGGACCCCTGTTCTATTCTCTTATCGTGTTGCTGCCATTATCTTACCATGTTCTGCCATTTCTCATGCTTTACCATCTTGATGTATCCTCAAATTAGGATTCTCTTCATAGACACTTTTCTCTTTGCTCTGAGTAGGCTAGGGTAGTTTTCCATGTGACTAACTTGTTAGCAGAGCTGTATGTTCAGGTGAGGCTACCTTCATGCCTCCACCATTTTAGTGGACAGTTTGTGAGGGAAGTTCCAATGCCAGCACCCTGTGTGTATGCAGTAGATAAGACATGCCACAAGACAACAAGTTGAGCTCTCAGTTTTGAGGGAATTTGTATTTATTTCTTACTGCTGTGAAAATGTCCTATCCCGGTGCAGTAAAGTATTTAAAATGCAGCACACTGGTTGGAAGTTTAAAGGGAGATTCTATTTACAAGTAGATATGTACAATTCTGGAGCCCCCAGCACAGGAAGGACATGGAACTGTTGGAGCGGGTCCAGAGGAGGGCCGTGGAGATGATCAGAGGGCTGCAGCAGCTCTGCTGTGAGGACAGACTGAGAGAGTTGAGGCTCTTCAGCCTGGAGAAGAGAAGGATTCCAGGAGACCTGATAGTAGCCTTCCAGTATCTGAAGGGGGCCTACAGGAAGGCTGGGGAGGGACTTTACAAGGTCTTGCAACGACAGGACTAGGGGCAATGGGTTTAAACTGGCAGAGGGGAGATTTAGACTGGATGTTAGGAGGAAGTACTTTCCAGTGAGGGTGGTGAGACACTAGCACAGGTTGCCCAGGGAGGTTGTGGCTGCTCTGTCCCTGGAGGTGTTCAAGGCCAGGTTGACGAGGCCTTGAGTGAGCTTTGCTAGTGGGAGGTGTCCCTGCCTCTGGCAGGGGGTTGGAACTTTATGATCCTTGAGGTCCATTCCAACCTTACCATTCTGTGATTCTATGTACAGAAGGCATTCAGGTACGATGAATACGTTCACAAACTAGGCCGAGTCTATTGGACTAAAACCTTTCCCGAATCCTCTCCTCACCCACCCTCAGCAAGGCTGAGAGTAGACCGGAACTGCAAGGCCTCAGTAGGCCTCGTGACGCAGCTCAAGATTGCCTGCCAGCTCAGAGCAGTCTGCCCCACACAGCCGACGAGGTGAGAGACGTTCCCCCTGCAGAGAACTGAAGGCAGGCACTGCCTTATGAGCTATGGCACCAGAGATTGGAACAGAACCAACCATGTTACAGTATCCTGGCATGACCAGGGCCATCCTTTAGGATACTCTCTCTCTTTTTGGAGGACTGTGTCTCTGTGGTGCTTTTAAGGGGCTGTGGCCCAAACCACCACATGGGGGCTCGGTGTCCAGCTGGAATCCAGAAGAATGAAATGTGTAGACATCTACTTAAGGTAATTATCTTTGCTGGCTATGATGAGGACAATCTGTTATGTGCACAAACCTAGGCATGTCTTGCCAACAGCAATTTTTTACTACTGAAAGATTCTCCCTACAAAAGAGGAGATTCCAGAGGGGCAGATACCAGGAGTTGCAAGTTACAAAAATGCAAGCGGCTAGAATGTGTCCAGGAACCTGGACCCAGACTATTCAGTGGTTAGGTAGTGTTTGGTAATTATGTATTCTTAATTGCTGAGACCTGAAAATGGAGACAGCAAAGAGATTTGAAACTTGGTGCACATTGCAAAACAATGCAGGAGTGGCAGAAAACTTCACAAAGAAACACAAAGATGAACATGCATTTATCTTTGAGTGATAAAAGAGAGTGTCAACAAAGTGTAAGTCAATCTCTCTCTGTTTAGTTATGCCCTATTATGTGTTTGAAGGTAATCAGTTCCAGTATAGACAGAAGGTGAATTTAGGTTCTCTCATCAAATCCTAATTATTTGACTCATAGAAGCATATCTTCAGTATAGGAATAGGGAAATGTGAATGACAATCTCAAAATGCCTATGGTTTAGGAATTACCTTGTTCAGAATAGGCACAGCTGGGATTATTCACTGATCCCATTCTATAAGCGTCCATAATCAGTGTTAACGAAAGGAGTCTGTTCTAGAGGATAATTTATTTAATGCTATCTCGAGAATCTGGGATTATTTCCTAAACTGTTAACAGGCTATGGACCCTGGAGGATAAATAACTTGCAAAAGACTCATTTCTTCCTTTAAGTCTTTTCACTTTCAGGTGTCCTAATTAATGCTGTTAATTGTTAGTGTTCAACACAGCAAAACTCAGAATGCACGTTTATTTCATGGGTTAATAATTGCAAAGGTATTTGAACCTGGCTTTTCCAAAATTGCAAAGTATTTTTGGTGTGTGTGTTTGTGGTGTGTTTTTGGTGGTGTTTTGGGTTTTTTTCTTCCTCTTATCCTCTCTTTCTGGAAATTTGGAGTAAAATGAAGCATCATGAAAGTAAAATAAAAACAACATGTTTTGTCCAGCCCACCTGTGCCAAATAAATTCTGGCAAAATTTTAGGAACAGTGTGTCTTCAGATCTTTTGTCAGCTTTAAAGCAAAGCAATTAAGAGCCCAGCACAAGTGATTTCACACTGGTCACATTTTAGTATGGTAGAAAAACACGGGTGCTTCCTTCAGAGTTGATAAATGAAGGAATATTGCCACCATTCATTTCTACCAGGCTTGCAGTACTGAAACTTTGGTTCCTCTCAATTTCTTTTGTATGCTTAAGGGATAATTAATTTCTTGTAAATATATTTTGTTCTGAAATCTTTTGCCGTTAATATAAGAATATTCTACTGATAAACAAAAAAGTATATTAATTAATGTTATTCCCATATGGAGGCATGGCTGCTAGATCATTTTCTAAGGGTAGAAATGAAAAATATGGTTGCTAAGGAAAAATAAGGCCAGGACAAAATAAATTATCTCTGCCAATCCTTTGAAAGTTCTTAAGTAATTTGTGTGCAGAATTTATTGGCAGGCAAATCCAAAGGTAATCACAAGAATGCCTCTCTTTCTAGATGTGGGATGCAGACTGTAGTTGCGGAGGTTTTAGCTTTTAAATGTTCTTTCTCAGTCATTAATTTCTTGGGAAGTAGGCACAAACTCTCATGTCATGTTCCATAATGCATTTGCAGATGTATTCCATGCCTTCTGCCCATTCATCTGGAGATGGACTGTCTGTTGTTGGTACCTCTCTTTCTTGCATCAGTTACATTATAAAAATAATAATAATGGCAATAGTAGTTTTGATTAATTTTAAATTTTATAAAGAAAAAAAAAACACCCCAAACCCACCAAAACAAACAGTCCCATACTTTCTCCAAGACCTACCTAGGCTAATTGATTACTGAAGTATAACTACTTTGTGTATTGGAAGATTTCGAGTACTGGATACTGTTCTGCTGTAGGCTTGGTCTGTAAATTAGTGGGAATTTGGGTAAAATATGAGTGGCTAAAGTCTCATCTTACAGTATACCTTTTTGTAAGAAGGTCTTTACCTTAGGTTTATAGACTACACTGCTACTCAACACAGTAATTTTTCTGCTGATACGTTGTTCTTGTTGGAATAGCAGTGCTACAGACATAAAAGTAATGGCTTTTGCTGTTGTCTTGGCTTTCAGCCGCTATGAAAGTTTAGAGGGTTTAATGTCTCACTAAAATTTCCCAACTTTGTTTTGGTTTTTTTTCTGTTGTTTTTCTGTCTTTCTTTCTTTCTTTACTTTTTTTTTTTTTTAAGGGAAAAAAAAAAGAAAATAAAATAAAAAAAAACCAACAAAACCCAAAACACCCCAAACCATGGCTTATCAAACCAGGCAATGTGGAAGTGCTTTTTGAAGGCCGCAGCTCCTTGAACTGTTCAGGTGTCCTAACTGCTGTCATTAAAGCCAGGAAGAGAGTTCTTTACTTTCTGCAGTCCTCCGTTTATCTCCTTTTTAGATCACAAAGATTTCAGTCCAATAAAGTAAGTGACTCATTGCTATCTTCTCCCCTTTCTAAGCCTCTTAGAGAAATGTGTGGAGAGGAAGTACTACATGATATTGTTATAGAATTTTGTACAGTTGAAATAACAATTTTTTGAAAAGTGGCATAATTTTCTTGGTAGATACAGCTCTTCTTCATTCCCTTCCCCAGCTGAATTCCATTGAATACAAGTTACTTGTTTTTAAGACCTTCAGGGCTATCTACTTTTCTGTCTACCATCTTTTATTTGTTTGAGGCATCTGTTAGCTTGTGTTGGTAATCTGACTTGTTACTAGTTCATTTCTACACAAGCAACTTTCTGCTTTTTTTTCCCAGAGTGTCTCTTATACTTTGAAGATACTTCCTACAATTAACCACAAAGCTACCTTATCATCACATTTCACATCCTGTCTTAAGTTCTCTCAGGATGCCTAAAAGCAAAAAGTAACATTTTGTCTTATAACAGAGTACCGCTTATTAAATGGAGTAAACGATTACCTTGCTGGTTGTTTGAATTTTTCTGGTCATCTGTTTCTTATCTTGTAGGCTGTGCTTCTTAAACAAGGAAGTTGTGTGCGGCATGTAGCATATTCACGTCTTTGTCCATTTTTGGACTTTTATAGCAGTATCAGAGTGTAACAGACTAAATCCAAATTTCTACAGTGTTGCTTTGACTTGTATGTAGGATGCAAGAGTCCTTTGGAAGCTTGGATGCATCATGATTCCAGACTCCTCTTGTGGAGGAGTTTCCACTTGAAAAGTGCCAATATGTGTAACTACTTAGTTAAGAAACAGACTTCTTTTACCATAAATCTTTTAGTGTGATGTTTTTGTAAAAACAAAGTACTTTATCATATAATTTGTAGAATAGCTGAGGTCTGAATTGGGTAGATGTTGCATTCACAGGTACTTTGTGAGTAACACAGTGGATGCTTTGCCTTTACATCCTTAACTATTTTGGGTTTGCTTACACTTTCTGTTGTGGTGCATATAGTGCAATTTTTTTTATGTTGATGAAGTCCTATCTCTTGTTCAATCCTGCTTTCAGAAATTAGGATTCAAAATATGTAATTGTTAATTTTCAAAAATCAATATATAAGTTATATTCACAGCTAAGACTTTTTTCTTTCTATGCAAGACTTTTTGTTTTAGAATTATGTAACTGTGTGTGCAGTTATAGTCAATAGCAATTTAATGAAACTTTTTTATTACTTTGCATATTGTAGATGAGTTTACCTCGCATGGTGAAGTATGCCTCCAGTTTGTGTTTCTCTGTTGCTGGCCTCAGTATTAATACCCACATACAAAAAAGAAACCAAAACCAAACAAAAAACAACCAACCAAAAAAAAAAAAAAAAAGTAAGGTATGCTGCATGTGTTGCATGCATACTTCTGAGAGATGATAGAACACAGCTGATCCATGATAAAAGTCCATGCAGCAGAAAAATGTTACAGCAGTGCTATCTTCTTCCATTGCTAAGGCTATTTCTTTAATTCAGGAAAATTGATACTAATCTGTCTGAGATATCTTGGAATGTACTTTTACCTTTGCCTGTAATGCGCAACTTTCAGCACAGTACTTAAATTATTTGTGTATGGATTTGTGAGAACTTGAAGTATAACATATCTGGCAAGTCATAAAAGAACATGACTTTTTGGTCTCAGCTACCTTTAATTTGCTTTGGATAGCAAATGCAAGTTACTGAACAGTGAAGTTTGTGTTACTGTATTAGACTTCTGGCAAGTTGATGTGCCCATTTTCCTCAGATTTTGCCCAAAATTTGACCATGAATTAAAGCAATTTTATTTCTGCATGAGAGAGCCCATGCAGTAGTTTAATTTTAAAAGAGACATTGGACTTTGGGCGTGTTAATTTTCTGCAAACTCTGCCTCCTCGCATAGTGCGAATTACCCATTAAGCTACTGCAGCCCTGTGTAGAGAGTCATTTACAACCGATCTTAAATAACATAACTGAAGCTGTAGACAACCAGCCTCATATTCAGCAAATAAGTGAGGAAGTTGTGTTTTCTCAAATCCATTGAATTAACCTGTGGTTTTGATTTTTGCTCTTTGCTTCAACTTTTTTCTTTACAGTGATAATGTGGAGATACTTTAACCTCTTGTGTCAAAGTCTTATACTTGGGGTAGTGAAGTGCAGAGTATGGCTAACTTGACTGTCTCTTAAACCTCTCTGTATTGGAAACAGTCATGGGAAAATTCCTGAGCACAGGAACTCCAGATAACTGAAATACCAGGACCAGTAATTTTGTCCTGGGCTGTAGTAAACAGGGTACATGATATGATTCTGTGCTACAGTATCCTTAACTGTTTGGGCATAACATCCACCAAGGCAGCATTCAATGTTTGGATAATATTTCATCAGCTTACAAATGAATAGAACAGCTAAATATATGGTAAAGACCAATTAAAAGGGATTCATTAAATTTCCACAAATTATGGAAATACATAGTAAAATAATCTTGTCTGTGTTTATCTGTCACCAGAGGCATGTTACTTGTCCATAGAAAATGTCGTTATTTCAATAGTTGCTATTTTTTTCTTAGTTTGGTAAACAATTTCCTTAGTTACATTTAAACTAAATAAAATAAAAATAAAAGCAGATCTTCCTACCTGTTATCTTTTAGACCATTTCACCTGAAATAGGACTCTCTCTGTTGTTGTTAATTAAAGTTTATTAATAGATTTAGAAACTTGTAGTTTATATTGTCAAATGAAGTGGTTTTTTTACAGCACTGGCATATTGTGGTATACCATACATTAGATTCTGATTGACATGATCATGTGTTTGCATAGATACCATTCCCTGGAGCACAGCAAATTCTTCAGGTGCAGGGTTCATTAAATTATAGGCTGAGTCTAAATGATTTTTAGAGAGTATGTAGAAGTAAAGTAACTGTAAAATTTGCATGATTGTTTATGAGCACCTTTTCTGTAGTGTGTTCAGTGTCTTGTGTCCTTATGATCAGTTATTTATGAGGCTCACCAGGACTGCTGCTGAATACAGTCATGTTTCCAGGTGACAGCAAGCCCCTACTTAAAACATGTTATTGCAATCAACATGTTTTGGCTTTCAGAACTGAGGTTGAATGTGTAGGCCTTGTCATAAGCATGGACTTCTAGTGTGTATTGAGATCTGAGTGTAGAAACCCATGAAAGTGCACTCTGAACGGGATATTATTTTACATACCACCGGAGGCATTTTTGTGAGGTGAACCGCTGCTAGAACTGCCACAGCACAGGCAGCACAGTGCCATGCCTCATGCACTCTGTAGTTGCTTCATGAGGACTGGGATATAAGGCCTAATGGTAATGTGTGCTACGAAGTTTTGTACTCAACAGCTACAACCTTTTTGGGTTTAGACTGTAGAGCTGCCCACTACATGGACTCTTTAAATCTTTGCCTGGGCTGCCTTGGATAGTAAACAGAAGTGTAAATTCCTGCTTTTTCTATGATAGATGTCGCATCATCTACAGGGTCTCAGTCAACACTTCTATGCTCCTGTGGTGTGGAAAGAAGCGAAACAGTAAAAAGTTTGCAAGGGATATGCTGTAGGCAATACTTGCTTTAAGTGACAGTGAATTCCTGTAATAGAATCAATATTCTCTTAATATTTTCTTAAGGATCCTCATGTATATTTTTTTGACCAGAGTTTAGCAGAACTGCTGGCTGTGTAACTGGCAGGAGTTCTAATGAAGAGCACATACAAGGACAGTAGGATACTTCCTGGAGAAGAGGAGGCTCGTGGGGGGACCTTATTGCTGTCTACAACTACCTGAAGGGTGGTTGTGGCCAGGAGGAGGTTACCTTCTTCTCTCAGGCAACCAGTGACAGAACAAGAGGACACAGTCTCAGGCTACGCCAGGGCAAGTTTAGGCTGGAGGTGAGGAGGAAGTTCTTCACTGAGAGAGTAATTTGTCACTGGAATGGGCTGCCCAGGGAGGTGGTGGAGTCACCGTCCCTGGAGGCATTCAAGGCACGTTTGGACATGGCACTTGGTGCCATGGTCTGATCTTGAGGGCTGTGGTGATGGGTTGGACTTGATGATCTCTGAGGTCTCTTCCAACCCTTGCGATACTGTGATACATACCCACCTGCAGCTAACCTTATAGAAGTCTATATCCCTACCAGTTCTGCCTCGTGCTAGACCAGGAGGTATGACTGCATTGTGTCATAGCCCTAACTGAAATGTGAAAGTGCTGCTTTAGTTTTCTTTAGGAAGGATACATATCTGCATGAAAACAATTAGAAGGAAAAAACATAATGGAGAAGCATGTGCTAAACCTTATACTAACAGCACAGTGAGGAACCATTTGTGGAAAAAGACATCAAATTCACCTCAGCAATTAAGAAGTATGTTTGGGTGTTATGTGCAATCAGACAGTAGCAGAGTTAATCTAATTAGGTACTAGGGCAAGAGTTCAGAAGACATGAAAATACAGCAGTAGGAGAAATATTATGTGGACTGTAATGTTTGGCTTCGAGGCTGTATTGGATAAACCAAAAAAATCTCTTCATTTTAGGATAGTTGACTTCTATGAAGCAATGGCAGTTTGAGAATCATTATATTTTAATGTAAATGAATTTTCTGTGCTTGGTCTCATTTTAGAATCTTTTTAGAAGAGTCAGATTTGGTAAGGGTCTTCACATTCTCATGTGAAAATTATGTTGGTTTCTGGGGTGTTTTTGTTTGTGCCTTTTTTTTTTCCTTTTTCTTTTAAAAGTAGCACCTTTATTTAAGTAACTAAGTTCAACCAGTCCCAAATTGGTGTCACTGCTTGAATTGCATTCTATTAAAAAAAAAAAAATCTAACTATCCCAATATTTGATTCACCTATACCTGCAGAATATTAAAAAACCATGTAAAGGCATGAATTATGTCAATGAATAATGAAAGCATGTTACAGAAGCACCCTATATTCTTTCTACAGTGTAGCACTGGTAACTTTTTACAGCTGCTTGATAAAATTGGAGTGGATTCGATACACATCAGCTAGTGTTGCTTTTCATCTCTTATACATCTTGTTAGATTTAAGGTTTTGTATTAATCATAGAATCATAGAATGATAAGGTTGGAAGGGACCTCAAGGATCATCTAGTTCCAACCCCCTGCCATAGGCAGGGACACCTCCCACTAGTACAGCTCACTTAGGGCCTCATCCAATCTGGCCTTGAACACCTCCAGGGAGGGAGCAACCACAACCTCCCTGGGCAACCTGTTCCAGTGCCTCACCACCCTCACTGGAAAGTACTTCCTCCTAACATCCAGTCTAAATCTCCCCTCTGCCAGTTTAAACCCATTACCCCTTGTCCTGTCATTGCAAGACCTTGTAAATAATCCTTCCCCAACCTTCCTGTAGGCCCCCTTCAGATACTGGAAGGCTGAAATAGGTTTACTGGCAAAGACTAACTTGCATTTGGAGAGATTTAATTCTGTCTTCCTCAAAGGAAGAAATTAGAGGGGGCAATACTCAACAATACTTCCTGATTACTTTTTAAAAAATAAATGTTTATAGTTTAAAAAAAGGCACTCTAGTCCAGAAGAACTCATAACCATGAACAAGGAAGATAAGTGATGCAGGTAATGCTCTTTCAGTGTAATGTTCTACTGCTGTTATTGAAACCAATGACACAAAAATGCTATTCATTTGGAAACTGAACACAGCATAGATTTATCAGGAAAAATATTTAAGTGTTCTTGTTTGGGTTTTTTGGGTTGAGGTGTTTGTGTGTGGCTGAGGTTTTCTTTTACTATCATAATTTTGAGGAGTAATTTTAGAACTGTTTTCTCTCTTCAAATGTAAATTTGAAGACAGAATTTGAAAACTGGCTGAGTTGTAAAGCTAATTCTGTAATGCATTCATTTTAACTTTTACATTGCTGTTGGAGCAACTTATCCAGTTTCAGTCGTTCATTATAGTATTCTTTGTGACCTCTGAATAATGAAGTATAGCCACTGACATCTTTGTACTCTCAAATGGAAATGCACACATTGTTATTTTATATAAGAGAAGAGCAAAGCCAAGACTGAAATGCCTAGTATGCCCAAAATGAGGTAATATTGGAAAACTGTATGTCAGACATTAAGTAGATCAGAGGTGTACTTAATAGTACTGCAAAGCAAGCATGTAAGAGAAGAGATAATTTTTTTAAAAATAAGTATAAGTAGGAATGTTGATTGGGAAGAAGGATAGCATAACTTATATCTTATTTGGTCTTTCTGAAAGTCAGTATTTCAACAGTATCTGTGTGACCTGTGTAAGATTGTGGTGCTTTCTCTAATAGAAGTATTCTGCTTTCAGGACTGTGTCTGAGTGCCATGTGTACTATTGTAGCAGGTACTTTGGCTGGCATTACTGCTCTGAATTCTGAAGACTGCTAATTCTGGCTCTGTTTAATACATTGGTGTCTAATTATACCACTAATGTTCTTTTAATATTTTTTTTCTTAGAATGAATAAGTAAAGAAATGGAAAAGTTTATACCTCATTTACATTAGAAATAATAGCATGTAATTTTAAATAAAGGTCCTTGCTTCTGTTGAAGATAACTAGCTCTTTGTTAGGTCCCCTTTCTTTTTCAAAAACCCTTTACTTTAGACAAAGAGAATAACAAAAAAAAAAAACCAAAAAAACCCCAAAAAACTAAACAAACCACCCAAACAAACAAACCCCAACCTGAACCAAACTGTGTACTAGCGTGCAGATACACCATTTGCCTGGTGGAATTTGAAACAAAAGAGGCATAAAATACTTCTCAGGCTAGGACTGTTCCTTGGCATTAAACGTTTAACATACTGAAAATGAAAAGCTCATCCCTACACAGATTGAGAGATGATTGTTTGCTAGGGCTGATTATAATAATCCTCTTCTGTAATAAATGCCAGTGTCAGTATTCGCATCCCACCTACCTCTTAGTTTTGAGTCATGATGAATTTTCCTATCTTATTTTTCTCTACTGGGTGACAGATTTGGGGGCAGATTTAATTAGGCTTGCAAAAGCTATTTGAACATTTCTAAAATGTCTGGTGGTTAATGTTGCAATACCTTTTGATATTTTAACTAGTGACTAGGGTCACAGGTTGGATTAATATCTGAAGATTTTAATACCTGTTCTTTTTAAGGGCTGCTCTGCACATAACCTTTGACTCTCTTAGCAGTCTCTTCACTTGCATTAGATCTCTTTAATAAATCCTACTCTTTCCTATTAGTGGACTTTCTTTTCTTATTCACACCCTTCAGGGAACAGAGGAAGGGAATAGATGATATTGCATGTGTGTACGTGTGATGAGGAAAGGGAGATGCGCTTCTTTTTCCTTACATTTCAAGATTTGTGAAAAGTAAACTTTTCCAGACAGGAGAATACTATGAAGAAACCACTTTCTGCTCAAGAGATCACTCAGAAGTGATTTTTAAATTATTTTTTCCCCTCCTCTGGTTCTAATATATCAGGTCACAGATGTAAAACAAAATGATGCGCTGCAAAATGTTGGGTGAACCTCAAAGATTCTTCTAAGCATTAGATTGAGCTGTCTTCCCTGAAAGTCCATTTCATGTTATTTGACTTTACAGATATGGCTGAATGTAGAATTCAAAATGGGAAAATAAATCCTGGCATCTTCCCTCTTCAAATCAAGGTCAATGCAACTCAAAATATATAACTACATAAGATTTAAAGGGAGCAGTAGTAAAACCTAAAGTAACCTTAGGATTTTTCTGATAATTTTTAGATTCAGGTTGGCGGTTTAGTTTTCTTTTTTTATTCTATGTATGTGTGTCTCTTTCCTCTTGAAATTCAAATGGAATCAATAGGTAATATGGCACTGGCAAGCTCAGGGTATCTCATTCTGGAATACTCAGGGAAGGGTTTTTCTCGTACAGTACAGCTAGTACAGCTGGCACAGCTGCTTTCTGTAGAATAAAGGAGCTTCAATGTCTTCCATTGTGCATGTCAAAAAAACTGTAATGAGCTATGTGCTAGGAAAACTGGCTAATACAATTTGTGTAGTTAGATTATGCTGGCTGACATAAAAATTATCATCTCTTAATCTTATTCAGGGCAGGAAGGACAGAATTAGCATTAAGTCATATGATACTGTTCGACCATCTCTCTGCATTTCTTTTTGTCTTTCCCATTCCAGTTGTACCAGTATGTGCCAGGAAATGTTGCTTGTCCATTGGATTAGCCTGCTTTTAAAGCCGTGTAATTGAGAGCAGAATAGATATTTATTACATAACCGCCAGGCCCCACGAGTTTTGTTTTCTTTGTGCTTGCCACTGCAACAGACACAGTGGACATTTTTTTTTTCTTTTTTCTTTTCTCTTTTTTTTTTTAAAATTTTTTTTTTTTTTTTTTAAAATTTTTTTTTTTTTTTTTTTAAATATACGACTTCTCTGTTGAGAAAGGTTTTGTGTCTCAGAGTGAGTCTTAGTAGTGTTGGTGATTTGTAGGCTTTTGGCTTCTTTGAACGAAAGAGAAGTGAACCTTGAGATTTTTCCAGGTATACATTTCCTTCAAATGGGAACTTTCAAGATGGTTTTCCACTGAGGTGAGGTTCATGAGGCTGTCCATATAAATATTCCCACTAAAAAGCAAGCTCTGAATTCTACCATATGAACAAAGTAGATCTGCAGCCCAGTTTGAATGAAAAACACTGTTTATTCTTAATAGCTTTTGGTGCATATAGTCAAGGTTAAGATCCTTTGCTTTGTTGGTACAAACTACGGATTCTGCTATCTTCATTATTGCTGTGTTTTCCATACTGGTCTTGGTTTACTAATGGGTTGCCTTTGTCCAGATGCCCATGCAGATGTGTTCTGTTCCCTTCCCAAGGTTAAGGGAAGATAATAGGATGGAAATAGTCATGGGTTGAAATAGACAGATATATCACTTAGCTGTTGCCACCAAAGGCAAAGCAGACTTGCCTTGGGGACGACTGATTTAATTTATTGCCAATTAAAATAGATTTGGGTAATGAGAAATGCAAAAATCAAAATAACACTTCGCTGCTGTTATAAGGGCTGGAGAATACAGTAGTGCTGTTACTCTGTAGCAGTTAATCTCTGCCACACCTTCCTCTTCAAGTTTTTTCTTCTGCCCTGACATTGGGTCCTTCATCAGCCATAGTTCCTGCTAGGAGCCTGCGCCACCACGGGCTCTCCACATGCTGCAGCTTCTTTCAGAAAAATATTTGCTGCTTCTGGCATGGGTTCTTCAATAGGCTGCAGTGTGGGTATCTACTCCAGTGTGATCTCTTTCATGGGTGACAAAGACATACCTGCTCTAACACCTGGAGCAGCTCCTCCTCCTTTTCTCAGACATTGGTGGTCATGCTTCTGTTTTCTCACCCCTTCTTATTTTTAATTTTGTTTTCCTTCCCCCCTTTCTTTTAAAAATCCTTATTTCTCTGCCTGTCTGACATTTTTGCTTGCTCTTTTACATGTTTTTATAAGAAGTACCATCGGCTAGGTTGCTGGACTTAGTTCTGCCTTATGGTGGATCTGTTGTGGAACCACCTGGAACTAGCAGTGTCAGGCATGGGTCATTGCCTTGTTCCTTCTCACAGAGAGTACCACTGCATCTCTCACCTTGTTTGCAACACCTTATCACATACACTTGATACCAACAGCTTCTGTGTTAATCTCAAGTTTAAAAGTGAAGTCATGCTGCTGCTAAAATATCTGTTGTGATGAGTACACCTACTAAGTCCAGATATGCAAATCAGGTGCTGAAGTGAGGTTCACTATGCAGGGAGTGGTTTGTCAGTTCTCCCGTGGGAGCTCTACTAGTTCGACCTAGGCCTTTAACAAGAATGGAGAAGTTAAATGCTGATTGTCTGTCAAAAGAAAACATAGGCTAGAAAGTTGTTTGGGGATTTTTTTTTTTTTACATTTTTTTTTCTGGCCTTCTCTTGCAGGACTAGATCAAGCAGAAGGTCAGAAGGTTACTGGTGCTAGTGATACTGCAATTAGAAGTGATGTTCTGATTGAATTCAGGAGAGATCAAGATGATTCAGCTGTATCTGATCAACTTCCATGACTGAACAGGTAAATGTTCTCTAATGTTATTCTATCAGAATGATTCAGAATAGAAAATCTGTTTTGCAGTATGCTCAAGCTAACCCAAATAATTCTGGAAGTGACTCAAGGTACAACTGTGCCAGTGTATCTGAGGAAGGTGTACCTTCCATCAAGGGAGATGGTGGGAAGGTGGTAAGGAGGATGATGAGAAGCCTGAGGAAATCCTGAGGGTTATCAGCATTTAGTAACACATCTTGATGGATGAAGTAAAGCATTTAATTATTAGTAATTTCTGGTAAAATATTAGAGTCAGATATCTCTGTGATGGAATACAGTACTTCAGACTATCGCTGGCTTGGTAATGACAGTAATAAAACTTTAAACTAGTTTTATTACAGTACTGAATACAAACATGCAAATTAGACATAATGGGTATAAATATACTGTAGCTGATGGTCAGAAAACTTTTCAGTGGAAGAAATACTCGATGCAGTCAATTTACCAGTGCAATTCATGCTATGAAACTCTGATTATCACTGATAATGAAAACAGGAGGGAAAAATGAAAAATAAATAGATGTTTAGGCTACAAGCAAACAATCTTCCAATTGAAAATGGATATGCTGTTGTCATCTACTTTAAAAAATATATATAATTGGGTGTTTTGTGGTAGATGGTTTTTGTAAGCATTACTCTGCAACTGTTATCAGTGAGCTATAACAAAGATATTTTGGAAGATAAGGGAATGTAAGACCTAGGCAGATCACAGCTACAGAAGACAGTCTGTGCTTCTTATAAGCTATTCTTGCTCCTTTCCTGTGCTGGTGACATGCTTCATTCCTCTGTCTACCACCACGGGCCTGGGGTGATTGGGACAGAAGATACATAGCAAGAAAACAAACCAGACTGAAATGCAATCACTTCAACCATAGGCATGTAAAGAAGAAAATGCCTGTCAAATAGCCTTCTAGGGCAAACTCTTGTGCTTGGAGGCTTTTCTGAATGCCTCTAGACTGAAAAATGTACCATGGAGAACAAACAAGAAGAATTAGAAGTCTGTGTTTGGTTTACAGGGCTATAACTTCATTGGGACACACTGGGATGGGTCACACAATTGGGGTGCTGCAATATGTGAATACAGACTCCTCAAGAAAGACAGTCTGAAAAGGCAAAGACTTGTCCTTAGTGTGAGGGCAGTTGCAATGCATGGAATTTCTCCTTGGATATATTGAGAATCAGTCCAGAGTTTATGGGACAGGATTGCAGGCAAACCAATATGTGTGTTGTCTTAGCAGATGTCTGCCTTCCTGTTTGAAGAAGGCCTTAACAACTTCTGAAAAACGTGGAAGAATCCCCACTTTCACAGGCCCTGGTCCTCTTTGGTGATTCTACAAGAATGGAAACAGCAAGAAAAATATGAGGGAAAAGTTGGACCAGATGCTGAATGTGACAGGAGACCTGGTGATATATGACAGGGAAAAAGCCAGGGTGTTTCTTGCCACTTTTCCCTTAGTCTTTACTGGTAGGATTGCACTTCAGTAATTCCACCTTCCTGAGACTAAAGGGAAAACCTGTAACAAGGAGGACTTAGAGGAGGACCAGATTAGAGAACCACAAATGAGGCATGTAATAATGGGCTGCTCCTGGTGCTGCAAAAGAACTGTCTCATGTTATTTGGATGTTGTGCTTAGGGATATGGTTTAGAGTGCATTTTGTAGAGTAGGGATATAAGCTGGACTGGGTGATCCTGAGAGTCTTTTTTCCAACCAGAATGTTTCTGTGATTCTATAACCTTGCTTAAGCAGTGATGTTGGACTAGATGCTCTCAAGAGGTCCCCTCCAACATAAATGACTACGGTTCTCTGAACACAAACAGGACCAATAATTAACCTGAACTCTGGGTCAGACTATTGTAGAGGCCCATGGTCAGAATCCATCTCTGAACAACCAGTTTTCTCTCTTTTTCACTCTGTATGCAGTTAATTTATTAGTCAGTCTTATTTATTTTATCCTTTATCCCTTATGTCTTTGCTGCATTCTGATTTTTGTGCCAAAAGGGAAAAAGCCTAGTATGAAAAAACAGTGCTAGAACTGAACTCCTGGAAAAAATAGTGTGTGGGGGAAGGGGAAGATTGTCTGGCATTGCTGTTCCAGGAGCTTTTGCTAACCTTCAGCAGAAATGATAAATATGACAGCATCATTAAAATATTATTCATCTTTTAGTTTTAATGTAAGGTTATATGTATCTAAATGTAAATGTTTTTATCTAAAGACCTACATTTCAGGGTAACTCACTGAACTGTGAATTACAGGTTTTAAGATTCTGGATCTTAGACAAAATGCAGAAAATCTTCTGATATCTGTTATGGACTTTTTCATCAGTACATCTTGAATTATTTTCTCAAGGAAGGATATAATTTTTTTTTAATTTCTCTTTGCTTATGTTCTCCCTCAATTAAAAAAAGAAAAAAAAATAAAAAGAAAAGAACTTGTCCATGTTCCCAGGGTGCATGAACAGCAGAGCTAAAGCCGGAAAACTGATTTCCAAACTCCAGTGCGGTTCATTCCCTTTGAAAAGGTTTTCCTGTACTCTCAATACTTGACGTGATTTGTTCTGAAGTAAATATGGATTATCTGTGCCTCACATAATACATTCTCAGAGCTAATATTTCTCCTATGATTCCACCTCCCAAATGCAAAGGAATTTTTCCTTGTTCCTTTCTGTACCTTTAATTTGAGGACCAACCACCTTCTTGCTGAAACAGTTCAGAGATTTATGTTCCTAACTGTTCTGCAGCAGAAAACTACAAAAAAGTTATGTCAACCTGCCAGTGCTGGAGCTGAGATAATAATGAATATTTACTTTCTCTGGCAATGTCGAAATCATTCTCACTTATTTGTGTGCTTAAACGAGCCCTTTATTAAATTGTTTTACTTCTCTTTGGGAGAATTTTTAATATTTGAACGTCAAATTTAATAAAAATAAGTCAATAATAATAATAAAAAAATAATGGATTCAGAAAATGTTGTCAGAACAGTTGGGCTTTTATGTATTTTTAAGATGCTTTTGTTTCCCAATTGGATGAAATCAAGATGAAATTGAAAAATGCTTCAACACTGCTAAATATCATGTGGAGTGTGTTTTTTGTTGTTGTTTGGTTGGGTTTTTTCCTTTTTGTTGGTGATGGTGTTTTGTCTTGTGTTTCTGTTGGGTTGCTTTGTTTTGTTTTTTTAAGTTTATGGGAAAAAAACAAATTCACATGATTTTGTTTAACTTGCAGGATTACTGGAACACTGGGAGCTACAGAGAATGTGGTAGAATGTGTTGTGAATTCCCACATTGTAAGTTTTTGACTTCTGTAGAATGATTGTAACACCAAGAACATGGCTTTTACTTTATCTATGAAAGTGGGAAGAATCAGTGAGTTTTTTCATTGCCTTTTGCTTGCATTGTCCCTTCAGTGATCTGCTTCTTTCTATAACCAGTCTTCTAGTTTGAAGAACATAAATCTTAATGGCAGTGCTATGACAATTATACACCACAAACACAATTGATTTCTGCAGGGAGGGTGTCCCTGTCAGCAGCTTGGTTGGTTTGTTGTTTTTTTTCCTCCCTGCTGAGTGAAGAATCTTGCAAGTATTGCATTTGGTGCTTGGGAGTCCTGTTTAGGGCAGGCTGTAGGTTTTCTCTGTTGCACTATGGGTTAAACCTCCTGTTCCCTTTGCGAAAGATAGGAAAAGTATTGATTTACTGCTCCAAGTGCCTGTGTGTGATTTATACCAAGGAACATACCACACAGTGTTCAGGATGGATTTTGATATCTTAGGCCAGACAAAGTAAGTGGAACCTGTGCAGATCTTTCCTCCAAAACCTCATCTAGCACTCATTCAGAATTGGAAGAGTGCAAGCAGGTACAAAAATTCAGCTTAACATTAGACTGATGCATTTCTTAAACACTGCTTGGTTATTCATGTGTGATGTCTCTCCTTGGTGCAGTTTTTTGTGTGTTCCTATGGAAGGTTGTGGTCCTGCTTTTACTTTCACCCTACTCGTGTGTTCACAGCTTTTGCACTTTGTTGGTACATCTCTGACTAAAGGGTGCTGAACACTTTTGTTAGTTCTTAGAACTCTTCCCCTGTATGCCCATGTCTCCATCCCTTTTCTCTCTCCCCATATTTCAGCTCAGATCCTGAAAGGATGACCACAAAGGAAGGGGCAGAATGAAGGCTATAACAGTGATAGTGGCAGTTAGGCAAAGAAATGTTTTCTTCCTTTGCTTTCTAGAAGTAATCCTGCTTCATGCTGCATAGTTATGTGGAACTACAACCTGAAAGCCTGGTACTTTAGCAGTGAAGGCTACACTGTGGGACAGTGGTAACATTTTATTGTTGTATAAGATGGAGGTATTCAAAACATGTTTCTGGGAATTACATGTTGTTACCTAATACTTTCTATGTTTGATAGATGTGGGCTGTCAAGGGACTTTCTTACGCATTAAAAGAACATCTCAAGTTTTTAGTACAGGAATAGGAAGAAGGGGGATAAATGTATCAACCTGGCTTTTATTGGTCTATCTGGGAAGACACATATTGCTAAAACTGATACCTGAGCTTTCATATTTATTTTTTTTTCTCACCCATAATTCCACATTCCTGATAATGAATTCAAAACCTTATAAATCATCAGTCTCCATGTGCCAAGACAGTAAATCAAAGTCTGTGTGATAATGTGTTGTGTCATAATTTTTACTTTTAATGCTGATACTGATAGGGCGTAGGTATGGGAAAGGTTTAAAAAAGGAATACAATATGTATACGTTCAGACTAAATATGTTATGCACTATATATTGGAGCTTCTCGGAGCTCTCTCTTTGTTTTAAATGAAACTACCACCTACCCTTTCCAAAGCTGTAAAGGAAGAAGTTTGTGTAACCGCTTCAAAAATACTTGTGCTTCTTGTCCTTCTATTTCATTTGAGCTAGCTGAAGTGTTAACAACCTGGGGTGGTTTTTTGTTGTTCTTAATTTTGTGGGGATTTTTTTTGTTTGTTTTTTTTTTCTTCATAACAAGAGGTAATTGAAAAGCAAGAAATTTAGTTTTGTGTTGTATTGAATTTTTACACATTTTCCAGGTAGTGCTGCTATTTACTCAGTCATTGTCTTCCTACTGACAACCTATAGCAACATTTCCTTGCTGTAGCTTCCTTTCTAAGCCTGTTCTTTACTCGATGCACTTTTTGGTTTATCTGCTAACTAATACTAACCCCTAAAGGAACTATCAATGTTTCATAATTTTGCACACAACTTCATCTAGAATAGTAACACTGAAATTACATTTCATGTGTAACTGGAATCATAAAGTGAAACACATTATGGTCTAATGAGAAAACTTCAGTTAAAAGACTTCTGAAAGTCTATATGGACAGCTTTAATATAAAATCTGTGATCTTACATCCTTACAGTAAATGTCAGTTCTGCTTATGTAACCAATTCAGGATAATGGATCCTAGGACACACAAAAAGTAAGGTTCCCAAAGAAATGTCATGGCGTGATCAAAATCTAATTTTAAATAGTGTAATGCATCTGAATATTGGAAGAACATGATGTACCCCATCAATTCTACCTTAAAAAAAAATCACAAGATTAAACCCTTCCAGATGGCACAAGAAGTGTTTGTCACATCCATGGCTATATGTTGAAAAAAAAGTAGTTTGTTTAACCAGTAATAAAAAAGGTAGTTTGTTGTAGTTCATCTAACTACAACGTTGAATTACTGGTGTGTTCAAGTATTAGTAGAAGTTGTGGAGGCTATGGAAACAGGAAATAAAAATTAAAACAAATGTCACATGGACCAAAGATGACCGTTTCCTACTATTGATCACCAAAGAGGTACAAACAGGTTCTTCATGATGTGTAGGCTAAGCAGAGAGAGGCAAATGGAGGAAGTAGTTATGTAAGGGCATTTAGCAGCACTTTGAGTTTCCAGAGACAAAATTAGAAGTGCCAGACAGTTGAATATTTGCCTCTGCATGTCAGCTTCCTATGAGGACCAACCACATTTCAGAGGGTCACTTTAATAAAAATGAAAGATGCATCCTATTAGGACAGCTTTACTGACAAATAATTAGGATGAATTACTAGCATACAGTTGTCCTAGATATTTTGTTGATGTCAGTTTGTAGGAGGCATGGGTGGGCTTACAGTGTATGCTCTATTCTTTAAAAGCAATTTACAACTGAAGTTATCCATTCTAACTGAGAAGAGCTTAATCCTAGAACTGTCACTAGGCATTACTTTCAGGTTCCTCACCCTTCTACAGTAAAACAATTTATAACATAAAAGTTCATAGGGTTTAGAAGTGAAGAATATTTCATTATTATGTAAACCAATCAACTGCTTTATTAGAACAATGACATTTTCTGTTTGGAAGAGGAAGTGTCATTAAAAAAACAGTACATTTGAGTTTACTCCATTGGTAAACATTTATAAAGAACAAAAATTAAATATATTAATTTTTATAAACATTTAGTTTGGAGTCACTATTTTTGGACAACAGTTATTTGACCTTTAGTCTTGCATACATAGAGTGTAGGTTTTGATGTTTAGTGGCTGCACCTGCTGGTTTTTCCTCCTCTCACCTCTCAGTTCAAATTTACGTTGACTTTAGATTCAAAAAAGACAGTGAATATTATATTGTAATTAAGTGTGGAAGCTGGGATATTTGACAGGTATTAAGTGACAAGTTCACCACTTTCAAATATGATCAGTATGCTGCCACGCCTGAGAAAAGATTTCTTTGCATCTCCATTTAGGAACAAGGGCAAGAAAGGTCATTGTGACTGCCTGGCGAAAGTCTCTGGAGTTTAAACCATTTCGCTTTTTCCCCTAACATGTATCTTCAGGTTTATTCAGTAGATTAGCTTTGAGTCAGCATTAGACACCTCTACTTTAGAGAAAGTCTTCAGGTTGGTACGTATGTCTCTTCTTGTATTGTATGTAATACAGAACAAGAGTAAATGTTTTGTTCTGAACGCAGAAGCTCTTTTTTCTGTTTTGAGTTTCCTACATGAAACTTTTCGTCTTGGAGAACTGAAAAATTTTGCATTTGCTAAGATGTCTTTTTAAAGTGGTACTGCAAAGTTTGTCTGCTAATTTGTTTAAAAAACTGCTGTATCATCCCTTGGTATTAATATTGGTTGATTCTTGCTCTTTGCCTTCAGCATGTGGCATGAAGACAGACAGTGAAAGCACTGCTCCCAGAGAAACTGTGATGCTGGTTGGACTGGAACAGGGGGCTTAGGGCTCACTGTGTTTATTAGTTCACTGGAGACGTCTGCAGAAATCAGGGGAAGCATTTTACAGATAGAACCCTACCTTAGAACATTCTGCTTACATCTTATCCTTTTACAATGAAATTGCAGTACATGTCTTTCTGATTTCCCTTCTAAATGAGAAAAGGAAAGTGGTCTGTCAGGAACTGCTCAGTTGTTTCTGATAACTCCAACCCTATGCTAATCACAACTCTGGCATGGTGTTCCTCCATCTGTGTGGAGGAAAATAGGAGAGAGAGTGGTGGTGATGATGATAACACTAATGTTGCAACATTCACCATAAGCAAGATTTCGATGACATACCATAGCACATTGTTGTGATTAATTAGTCTCCTTGGTGTGGTCAGTATATCCTAATGCAAAAAATGAATGAAAGGCAGTGTTTGCCGTGCCTTCCCCTACCATGGAACTTGATATTCTCTGACCCTGTTGCAGCTCTGCTGTCTGTATCTTTGTGAGATTTGTTCAGAGCACTTTTCTACAGGGCACAGATTTTTGCTTTCCCTAGAGATAAGGAGAATGCTTTTTGGTTTCTCGTTTGTTGCCTGTTTCCTTCACAGTGAGGGCTTTTAATTTTTGCCACTGCATTGATGGTCACCTTGCAAGAAACTAAAGTCCAGTACCATGTCAGAGAAAGGAACAAAGAACAATGAATTGTATTACATTGTCTCATTTTGTGGCAAACAGAACTTAAGTGTTAAATGCACCCTTCTTAATGGAGGCCCAACAGAGGACCTTCCTTAAATTGTGAGAAAAGAAAAGCATACTTTGAACAAAGGAAATTGTGGAGGAAGCATTCAGTGTGGTGAGTTGAGTGATGCTTATACCGTGGTTGCGATGAAATGGAACACAAAGACCAAACATTTGGAGATGTGAAAGGCTATGTATGAAGTGCTATTACTGTCACGATGATGACTGAATGCATGTTGAAATTACCTTTACAGGAATAGCAACAGATGGTCTCTGTATCTTCCCCTCCTACTCATTCATAGCTCTCAAGGCTGCATTCCTAATCAACCAAAAGCAGACATCCCACATCCGTGCTGAAAGGAATAACCTGAGCATGCCAGCTCTGCTTTGGGTGAAATGTTAAAGGCATGCACCCTATATTGTCAGGTGACCAAGAACTGAAAATAAAATTATTAATTCAGTTGTGGGTCTGTCCATCTACCCTTATGTCCTGTCTCTCAAATTCCAGTGCTGCAAACAAAATTCTCATTAAGTGCTAATGATTATATTAATATTCCTCTTTATGGCATATTGTTGCCAATAGTTGCATATACACATTCTTAAACTGGAATCTCTCTTTATTAAAAATACATTCCCTTTTAGGGACTACAGTTACTTGAATGTGGAGTGAAAATAAATTAGGCTGTCTCAGGCGTTGCAGCTACAGTTACTACTTCTTCCATTATTGCAAGTTATTATAAGCTTATATTATTGAAACTGCTATAGATAAGCATGCAATAATATTTTCACTGTCGCCATGATCACTGACTGAGATAAGAGCTTGATGTTCTATTTTCATTCAGGATACAGAAAAACAAAAAGGGGAATATGAGGGGAAAGGGTTTCATGTCTTGCAATGATATGCAAGAAAAAAAGAATGCCAACCCTAAAGCAGACCCACACATACGTCAGTGATGACACACAGTGCCAAGAGGATTTAGTGTTAAAGGGATGTCTGTTAATTTTATTTGTAAAAGAGAAGTGAAGCATGCACGTTCAAGATACTTGTTGTATCATTTTTAAATCAAGGCCATCTTTTTCTCAGTAGTAAACGTGAAATGTTTTTAAAGGCCAGACTTAGCATAAAATCTATTGGTTGCTATGGAGACCACTTACCACACAGGACTGCACTCTGTGTTCAACTCTGTGATTTTCTCTATTCAAAGGTTTGGCATTGTCAAAAAACAAATTAGTTTTTCAGTTGTTTATTGCAAAGTTCGTTATGAGAAAGGTAATAAATAATAAGGTATTTTATTAGTGCATGGATAGGTGCCATATGTGAATTAACCAGGGCATTATTCCTTAAATTTGCTATTTTAAAATAATTATAGTAAAATTGGCTATTGTTAGGAAATAAAGCAGATTTTGATCATTCTGTGTGTACGAGTGTGAAGCAAAGCAGGTAGTTGGAAGTCTGATCCCAACAAAATTACATGGTAATAAGGCTTTTCACACCTACACAGCACTTAGTAACAAAGCACTGAAAGAGAAAGATTATGCCCTGCTAGAGTAAAACTTTATACCTAAGGTGCATTACTTCTCTCTTTATGAAAGGAAAGGTGGGTTCAAGACCCAGTGCTCACTGAATTATTCATGCTGTGTTTTGCATCTCAGATCTTAAGAGTTGAAAACGGTAGGGGTTGTTATTAGCAGAAGTAAAAATCTTAACTGGATACAGCAGTTCAGAGAAAACCTGTTCAGCTATTTCTCCTGAAGTGTTTGTCTAATTACAGCAAACAGTTTCTGCCAAACTGCCTAGCACACCCACCTCAAAAAGAACTCATTCAGGGAGGAGGTGCAAAGCCTTTCCCCTGGAGTTTATTTGAAGTAAAGGCTAGTCAACTCTTTCTGAGGTCTGGGTGAGAGCAACAATTTACAGAATCACCAGTGGAAACCTTTTATATTACCCAAAGGTATTTCAAAGACAAATTGCTGTCACCAACTTCTTCCTCACTTTTTAAAATAACGTATTATTGTAATTTCTAATTATTTGAGGGATATACGAGTATGTTGCTACCAACATGTTAAGATTTGCTCCTGTTACCTACTTGGTGCATTCTGGAACCTAGTGAATCAAACTCTCAGCTGCTGTAAGTGGAGCAGCTTCACTGGCTTCAGAGAAATCCTGATGCTGCTCTCAGTGTGTGATCTCACTCCCATTATAGCCCGAGGATGGGACACTAACACAGCATGGTAACAGCAGGCCTCTGCTCAGCTCTGAGGTTTCTGTGGATTTTTGTGTGTTAAACTGTTCATTTGGCTTTTTTCTAATGGGTAGGTTTTGCATAGTGTAGGGTTTGGGGTTTGTTTTAGTGATTGTGTCTGACCAGGTCAATGAAAGGATATCTGAGATGTGGCAGTTCATGGTGGTCATTTTTAGAAGTACTCTGTCAGTGGGTAGTGCAGTAAAGTTTGGTAATGCAGTCAAGTTATTTTGGTAATGCAGTACAATTTACTTCTTTACAAATCTAGTTTTTCATCAAACATTGGTGTGCATGTAAGTTATTTAGAAGATTTCCATTTTCTAGTCAGAACACTCTTCTACTAGTTACTAATTGTACAGTGTGTCAAGCCCTGATAATTAACATGTTGTAAACATGCAATTAAGACAAATCAGATTGAAACACGTACAAAAAAATAGAGCATAATTTAATTCCGGCTATTGTCAGTCTCTTCAAGAATTATTATTCAGTTGGCCTCCTCCTGTGCAGCTCTGTTTTAGCAGAGTGTGCACTGTTTTGCACTGCATGTAAAGTAACTAAAAAAGAAGTGAGTCTTTAAAAAAGAATGCTCCAGTTTAAACAAGCCAGTGGGGGCTGCTTAGGCAAAACTAACTGGTAACACTATTTAAAGGAATAGACAATGGTATCTGATACACAACTTGTGCAGAAACAACATAGTTGATAAGCCTACAATGCTCATATTGTTTTAATAGAAAACTGTTTCACTTAGATTCTAAGTTCTTCATTTTTATTTATAGTCGGGTTTTCACTTGAGCTCTTCTCTTAACATCTTGCCTGTGTTTTTTCTCCGGGTCCTCCAGACTGGTCAGTAGGGATCTGCTTTTCCTTCTAAGTTCTACCAGAGTTCTTTAGGGTGCCATCAACTGTTAATAAAACAATAATTTTCACCTACCATGTAGAATGGAATAATATTGTCTTTAACCAAAAGTAAATGTGCTAGGATGTTACCCCTGTATGCTTCATCTGCACCCTCAGCAAGTTTGCAGATGACACCAAGCTGTGTGGCACAGTCGACTTGCTAGAGGGCAGGGATGCCATCCAGAGGGACCTGGACAGGCTGGAG
>VWZE01025229.1:28379-57219 GCA_013396675.1 Eubucco bourcierii | reverse complement strand
GCCACTAAATTTGTCAGGCAAGATCTGCCCTTGGTGAAGCCATGCTGGTTCCCACCAATCACCTCTGGTTTGTTTTCCATTTGCCTTAGCAGGTCTTTCAGCAGGATCTGCTCCATGATCTTGCCAGGCACAGAGGTGAGGCTGACTGGTCTGTAGTTTCCAGGGTCATTCTTTTTACCCTTCTTGAAGATGGGTGTTATGTTTGCCCTCCTCCAGTCAGCAGGAACTTCACCAGGCTGCCATGACTTTTCAAATATGATGGACAGTGGTTTGGCAACTTCATCTGCCAGTTCCCTCAGGACCCGTGGGTGGATCTCATCAGGCCCCATGGACTTGTGCACATTTAGGTTTCTTAGGAGCTCATAAACGTGATCTTCTACTATAGTAGGCAGATCTGCCTGCTCCCAGACCTCACTTTTACCCTCTGCAACTTGGACATTGTGGTTGGAGCCCTTGCTGTTGAAGACTGAGGCAAAGAAGTCATTGAGCAAATATACAGAAAGACAATACCCCTCACAGAAATCAGAGTCCCCAGGAGGGACTCTCAACCACCCTTCTACCTTCTTTCCACCGCTCTACCTTATCCCAGGGTCTGCCTTACATACAAGGTGTGTTTGGAGGATCAGCAAGGGGAGTCAGACGCAGAATGATTAGTTGGGTTACACAGCTGCAAAAGCTTAGGTAGAAAGATGCACTGACTCTGACAGAGAGAGACACTCTCTCTTATCTATGTTTGTGTCCTTGTTTTTATATATCTCAGTAAGCCTACAAGTGAAGTAAACATCACCATTGTTTTCTTTTCACAGCCTATAATATTTTTTTTTCATTAAAATATTCCAGTTAGCCTCCAACCAGCACAATACATTTCTCATCCATAATACTTTGAGGTTAAATACATACGTTTTTTAAAAGGTAGTTTCATCTCAGACCTCTTGGACAAGGAAGTATTTTGAAATACTGTAGGCATCAAAAAAACCCCTGCATATGCAAGAAGTTTCCCTCTGTCCAGTGGCTTGTCCTCCTGTAGAATAAAATGCTAATACAGTGTATTGAACATCCAAATCAGAACAGAAGTAAATTTATATTATTCTGAAGGGCAGTGGAATACTGAGGTAGGGATACAGTGTTTTGCAGTTTTCTAGTTTTGAGATGCAGCAATTTCTAGATAGCTGCAGTTCACTTAATAAAGGGAAAAAAGCAAATATGCATGATCAAAGCAATTTATTTTGAAGTGAAGACAGAAGTAAAACTTTATCAAGTGCACTCAAAACAGGGAGAATTTATCAGCTTCTGTGTGCTGTAATTGTTGATATTGATTTACTTCATTTCAAGAACAATTTTTTTATTGTTGATCTGAATTTGTACAGTCTCTGACCTCAGAGACAGACGATGAGCACAGTTAGATTTGATCATACCAGCATGGGCACATAAAGTATAGGAAAAGGAAGCATCGAATCTATATTAAAATATTTACATTTTTAAAAAGGTAAATAACTGCATTTAAACCATGACTGCTCAAGAAAGGGCCTACGCTGCAACCAGCTAGTATTCAGATGCACTCTGTGTGGTGGGTTGTCTAGCACAAAGCGGGGGTGTATGTGTACTGTCCAGATGCTAGAGTGTTGTACAGTACAAGCACACCTTCTCTCATTTTAAGGTCAAAGATTTTTTTTCATTTGTGCACCTTTTCCTGTCAAATGGCTGTACTTATTTTGGTTATTACCTAACTTCTAAGCAAGTCACTGATGAGACTAGCTTGTGCCTGAGAAATGTATAGGTTTATAAGCTTTTTTTTATGTCATGACACATTGAAAAAATAATTTGAATTTAAAATTATTAATGAATATGAAGTAATAAATTATAGAGTATTTCAGGTACAGGTGTCACTGTTGGTCACAAAATATATTTTGTACCAATGCAGCTTTAAGTTTAATACCATGTGACCTTGAAACTGCTGTCTGCAGTAAGGAAGAGCTGACACCAGCAAACACTGGTTGGCACCAACGTCAATGGGATTTAATTTAATGAAATATTTTTAAAATAATAAAAATAACATTTCCCCCCAACACTCTGACTGACAATACAGATGCTAGGCTACAGAGGCTGTTCTTTCCTCTCTTTTTACATCCTTCTTTTGGTTTTAGGCAATTTATCTGTCTACTGAAGTAAATACTATTTTCCAGGAGTCACAAAACACTGAATAATTCTTAAGCTGAGGCACAGCCAGATGATTTGTAATGCTCTGTGTTGATATTAATTTCAAATAACTGTTAAAACAGAGCATTGCACACCAACATCTCTGCCATATTCCTTCATCAGTTCTTCACAAATCAGTTTCCCTTCTCCTCACTGTAAGGTTACTGCTCCCATGTGCACAGAGAAGGTCAGTTCTCTGCCACAGAAATAGCTGGCATTCACTCCAGTCAAGTCTGTTTATAACTGCAAGTATCATAGTATCCACAGCTCAGATCTCCACTAACCATCTCTGCTTGTAAAAATTGTCATAACTTCTTTTCACAATAGAGAGCAACACAGAGCAAGACTCTGCATATGGACATGCATATGTACACAGTATTGCACTTGTCTCTGCTTACAAGTGAGTCTGAGGGTGGAAGAATAAGGGTATTTTCTCCCAATGATATTGTTACTGTCTTAGGAACTGTATCTGAACTTCTGTGCCTAAAAAACTCTCAATAATCACATACAAATGAAGCCTGGCAAATACTGTGCCTTCCCGCAATGCGTATGGCTAAAAGACTAAGTGATAATTTAACTGCCTCAGGAGATATAATTGTAAAACTAGACCTTAAAATAGTAACAAATCTAGCTCTAGAAGGAGATGATAAGAGTAACTGTAATCAATGTACTGCTTCATAAAAATTCGTGTTTGAGTTATGAGATGTTTGAACTAATTCCCATATGTGTAAGTGTAGGTACAACATGTGGCACATAGCTGTTTTTTGGGTTTTGTTGGTTTTTTTTTTTATAGTTCAGAGTCTGTGTCTGGATGTGATTTTGGCTTAGCCAACAGCTGATCACTACATGGTCACTCATTCACCCCCAGCCCTGTGCTGGTAGGATGGGAAGGAGAACCAGGAGAAAACAACAGTAATAACAATATTACTAACACAGAGTTCGTACAGAGATAGCGACTCTTCTTGTTCAGCAATGTCTAAAGCCAGCTAAATAGCTTTCACATCTTCAGGCTAATGCAATTCATCTTTTACTGTAGTAACTTTGGTAACTTGTGATGTAGGTCTCCACATAGCAGCCTTCCACCATCAATGTTTTCCCACAATACGATGGGACCCATCAGTGAATAGGACATTTCTCTTCTGGTTATCTGGTAGTTTGTTACATGGTAGAACCTCTTCAGTATGTTACCCATTCCAGTGACATTCCCAAATTTTTGCACTCTACCCAGTTTGTGATCACTTCCTTTTGTGTTGCCCCATATGCTGGCATCAATGTGTGGGAGGTGTTCTGGAGCTTTACCACTTACCGTTTGCAGTGCACTGATCCAGACTGCACTGGAAGGGCTGTCTTTCCACCCCTGGGGCAGTCAGTTCCAAGTGTGCTGGATGTCCTTCCAAGTGAAAGCCAGCTGGCCTGAACTCTGGTGCAGTCTCCTTTCTCCATTAGACTTTCACATTGACCATATGAGACTGTTAAAGGGTGAATGAGTTTTGCTGATCACCCCTTGGATCTCCAGTTTATGGACAGATTATGGGCAGGAATCAGGGAGTCTCAGTGCAATATTGCTACTGTTGCACCATCATGGCAGTGTTTGGCACCTGCTGTCCTTCAACCATCAGGTGAGTCCACCAAGAGACCAGAAAAGGTGAACAACTGTTGAATTTCCTCCAAGGCAGCTGTACTAAAGACCCCATGGTACCCTTCTGCGTCCTTGAAATATCCTCTCCTGAGGTAGTCTATGCCAAGGATGCATGGAGCCTCTGTGCCAGTCATGATGAGGTGTTTATGCCACTTATTTATGATTAGACTCACTTCAGCTTCCAGTATAGCCTGCTGTTGGGATCACACTGCCAACTGAGAAATACAGATGAGTTCTATGCCTTTGTAGATCGATGACATTAGATTGCGCTGTGCACTGGTATCTACTGAAGCCATATGTTTCTATGAGTCTGATGTACCAGGCCACTGGATTCACACAGTCTAGCAAACCCAATTGTTTCTTTCCTCTACCTGGCTGAAGGCAGGGCCCCTCTAATCCTGATCAGTCACTTGCTTCTTGTGAAAATGGCTTGGAATCCGTTTAAGAGGATCAGAAGTGAGGTCAGCCTTTCAACTCTGAGGAATGTATCCCTGGAAACTGAAGCAGCATTTTTCTTGTGAGGTAAAATATTAAAGAAAGGGAATTTTTCCCACTCACATACTCATGCATTCAGGATCAAAGTGGAGTTTGCATCCTATTTCCTCTGGTCCTCACCATGGTCATGTGGGTAAAACCTTAAGCTACCTCATGGTGTGTACCTTCCATGTTTTCTCTTGAGTGGGTCAGTGTCTACTCCTGATATCTGAGATATGAACCCATACAGGTGAGGAGTTGGACATATCCTCTTTGAGTTGCTGGAACACCTGCAACATTTCCATCACACCTGAGATACAGGACCTGTCTACTTGCTTGAGTGACAGATAGCATCTTCCTTGAAGGGATGACTTTCCTTCACACCTGGCAGAATTCGCCTCCGGAGGCTGAAGACTTTTATTATTTTTTCAGTCACCTTATCAGTGCCCCCTTCCTAGGCAAGCATCTGTACTAGTTTCTTACTCATACTCTGTCACTCCTAACTACTTAGTTAGGAGTTGAGCCAGATATGTGTGTGGTATTATTGAAAAGATGTTGTCTAACTCCACATCAGACCTAGGACACATTAAGGAGACATAGCAATAAGAGTATGCTGGTTTGGATATCCCAAGAATGTTCAGTATTCTCAAAAGCTGAGAAAGCATTCTCCCTATCTCATCCATAGGCTGGGTGAGATGACTAATAAATGACAGTGCTGGATACAAATACCACCTTAACCTCATGACCAGTAGTATAATCATATCATAAGCTGACATCACTCAATACAGCAATATGATAATCCTGATCTGTCTTCCAGAGATGATAAATGTCACCACAGGGAATAGATATATCACATAAGGATCTACATAACATCACCATGTGAACAAATGAACCAACACTATGAAGTGTGTAATAGAATGGTTTTAACATGATTTGGTCAGATATGTTATCATTTCACCAAAGCCCAGCTGCCTGGCTCAGCTTGCCAGTGCTTCCCTCAGCTGACTTCCCACCCCTTATACTGGGCATGTCAGAATGGTATCAACTATCCCAGTGGCTGGTTGGGTTCTTGTGAAAATTAACCACATCCTAGCCAAACCCACAACAGTTTCATATCCTGCAACAGAATAACCACAGTCCCTGAAAGCTGATAGGGAAGAGTAAAGCAAGCTCAGTATGTGACAAGAAAGACTTAGCTTCTCTGGAAATACTGGATTCTACCACACAGTATAAGCAATGAAAGGAATTGAGAGAAAATGCCTATGGAACTCCTTAAAGTGCAAAAAGGGAACAATTATCTGCATTATAACCCTTGCTGCAGTTCACATGTTCAACTGGCTCAATTCAATAGCAGCTTATGATTCTCTTAGCTTTACATGGTGAGAAATTATATCTAGATGGCAGATGTCACTTGTAGATTAGTTTTTGTCTTTTTTCCTCTGTGCATTCAGTTTGCAGTGTATCAGGAGTTTATTTTCCTGTGATGCTAAAAGGTGCACAGCAAATGTAACACAGGTAGTTGGTAATAGGTAAGCATTCAGTTTACAGAAAGTTCTGACTAGTTTAGCATTTGCACAGCTTCTCCTTGTGGTATTAAATTGAGGTGAACAATTGGACAGTATGAAGTGTCTGAGTTTTATGACTGAGGCTTAGTTGCATATGTAAAGTTGGTAATGTAGCAGATCATACTCTCCTGTCATAGGATGTTGTGATTCAAGAAACAGATTTTAAAGGGGAGATACCTGGTGTTCTGTGTTTTAGCAGGTTGTTCTTTCCCGTGGATATATGATCTAGATTAGCTTTGTAAAGGTTTGCTACAAATGTCTTCATCTTTCCACATCGTGCCACTCTACCTGAGTTTTTGTTAAGCAGAGGAAAGTGAATTTAAATTATACCAAAGCACACGCCTGCTGTGTCTGTTACTTTTGTGCAATACAAATAGAGACAGACAACTTCCAAAGGATCAGATGGGGAAGGGTTTGTGCATTGTAGGTGCTGCAGCAAGCAGCATAATAGCACGGTGTTCATGTAATCTAGGCCTGCTTGAGATAATTTTTAATTGTCCATGACAGGATTTAGTGGTCCAGTAATATTTTCCGGTACTGTCAGAAACGAATCTTCTTCACTATTTTTATTTAAATCAGGGAAACACACAGATGGTAATTTTAAAAGTTAACAGTGGCAATACAGCAACGTGATCTGTTTGAGATATCAGGTTTGTTTAACTTTTTCAGAGAAGAATTTGAGAGCATGACATAGGACTGCAAACATACCAGATATCACTAGTGCTGTGCTTTGTACTTGAAGAGCAGGTGTCCACTCCCTTTTTCTTTCCTTTTTCCAACAAAAATAAACACGTTATGAAGGGAAGCAAAGACAAGATCTGTGTGTAGCACTACCATTCTCCATCTTGTTCAGTGGAGTTGCTGTGACCTCTTTGCCTCTGCAAGAGTTATTACTCTTTCCATGATGAACAGTCATCTCAATTCTATAACCTGGTCCAAAGACTACTGTGAAGAAAAGGAGTAGAAAGTGAGTTTGTAGACTACCTTCCTTCCTTCTTGAAAACCACTGGGTACTTTAAAGAAACAGTCAGTCCTTCTATTAACAACAATTAATTTTTTCTTCAGATATTCAATAATTAATATAATTAATATAAAAAATATTCTCAAAAGTATGTAAGAAATACTTGTCTATGGTCTTGTAGAAGTATGGAGTCTTCAGTTACTGATCGTCATAGTAACAGCGATTTTTGTAAAGTAGTGGCATGCAGAAAGAGTGAAGTGCTTGGAAAATACCTTAAGAGTTAAGTCTCCAGTGCTGATTACTTGTACTTGCTCGGTGTGACTTTTGTCTCTGTTTTCACACATTTCAGCAATGGCACGAGACTATTCTAGTCGTAGGGACTTCTGCAAGGGATTAAAAAAAATTTTTTTTAAAAAATGTTTAATATGTCTGGGGGCTTGCTTCAGAATGTGGGTCACTTTCTGACCTTTTGTAGGCAGACCCATCATGTTCTTTCTCTGAATTCTGAGGACTTGGGCTTATTCCTGTAAGTGACAACCTGGGCTGTTTTCTGCTGAATTTGATTCTCATGGAATGAGCCAATCAGCTTTGTGAGCCTTTGCATAATTGTGGTTTTGTCCTTATGTACACAACCCATGTATAGCTGGGCAACTACTGCGTACTTTACCACCATCCAATGGAAATGTTGGAGGCTCTCATTGGTTTTGATGCTGTTTCTCAGACTAGCTTCTTGCAGCAATGACTGGCTTCATTATGGAGGTGTAGCAGTCTGCTCTGTAATGCTGACTTCAAATTGAGACTGTAATACAGACTGGATGTAATTTCCCATAAGAAAAATAAATAAAACATCTTCCTTCCTTTCCAGGTACTATTAAAAGGAAAAAAAAAATCAATTTAACTTTCTGTAATTATCAGATCCATTAAAGACAGGAGCTCTGTATGAAATAGCTAGAGTGCATTTTTAATAGCCCTGCTAGCTGTTTTTCTGACATATCGCTTTGTTTTGCAGCTGACAGAAGTCCTAAGTATAAACACAAGTCAGAAAAGAATTTGCACTCTAATTACGCTTTGTTAGTAAGATGTTTATATTGCAGAACTCAAAACCAAAGATGGCAAAGTGGCTACAGAGAGCTACTCCAAGTCCAGGTGTGCTTCAGGCCTTCTTGACTTCAGGTGGTAGCAAGCACAGGAACACTGCACCACTATGACAGTGGGATTTGAGGTGCTGTTGCATCATTGCTGTGAAGTCTGGAACCATGACTTGACACACAAACAGCCCAAAGTGCACTCCCCTCCATTTCTGCAAACCCATGCAGATCTTTAAGTCTTAGTAGTCATGTCAGCATGAGCTGGTCTGTTCAGTGCCTTGATGAAAATACTAACGTGGTGATTTATAGTCTGTTTTATCAGCCACTTTTCATGGATGGATTGTGTCTGCATCAGGGGAAATTAATAATAAACCGGATTTTTCTCTTAATAACTTCTGTTTAAGTAAACTTTTCAATGGCTTTTCTGATTAATTGCCTTAAATAATACTTCCAAACCCCTACTTTTGAAAGTATTCATAGTATCAGTGCCTTCTGAAAACTGTTAGGCAGGGGTGCTTATTAAAACAAACAAATGACTTCATTGGTATGTCTTGTACTCGGGCTTTCCCAATTTGTAAATGAAGTTTTATGTCTCTTGAGTTCTTACTATGAGCTGAGAGTGACTGCAACATGGTGGAGAACTCTTCCAAGTGAGATTTCTAGACTTTGCTGTAAATTTTGATATTGTCTTAACTGCAGAGCAAGACACAAAGTCTGAGAATAAGGGTGCATTAGTTCTCTTAAAGGTGGTTGAAGCTTCGTGTAGCTCAGATTACTTTGTATTTAGTTTGCTTAGGCCTGGAGAATGGTGGAGCGGGTCATATTCATTAAATCTAGGAATCAGTTAAATAGACAATTAAAATCTGGTATATTAATTTATTGAAACTTCCCTGGACTCTGTCCAACATGGGGCATGAGAAGGGAGCTGAACCGTCACCTGTTGTGCATGTACTTTAAGTGATTGTAAAAGCACATTTTCCTCTCAGTTCAGTATGAGAGGGCTTTAACGTTTTCCAATGATGTCTTTTAACATGGTTTCCCCCTCTGTTTTGAGGAGAGTCCTCAGTTTTGAATCCACACACTGCATAAATTCCTAGGTAAGTTTGCAGATTTAGTTCAGTTTCCGTGCTGAATTGCATGGATCTTCTTTGGACTGTAGCCAGAAAACACCTGCAGAGAATTTCTGAAATTCTTAGTCCCTCTGTTGTTGTGACAGCTTGTCTTCCATGGTATCCAGATTTTTTCACTTGTGGTTATAAAGAACTTCTACTCCAGCTGGTTGCTCTTGTCCGGTTCATAGCATATGCAGTGCACTTTAATACAACTATTACATCTGAAAACAGTTTTGCTGAATGAAATATCAGCAATGGCTCAACCCTTGATTAGGCTGCTATTTTGTAGTGTTTCTGCTAATCAGGCTGGTTCCTAGCAGGATCTCTCCTGCCAGCCTCTCCCTGTATCTTTCATCTTTTATATTAAACTAGGACATAGTGTGATGTTGAAGATGGCTTGTTACAGTAAGGCTTTATCAGGTTTAAGATGTCTCTTGGTGGTTACAGAAAAATGTGACCAGGGAGAAGCATGTGAAGATTGGTAGCAATCCCCATAGTTAAATAAGGCAGACAGCAGCTGCTGGTCTAGGTTTTTGTGTCGTAGCTGATATGTTTTTTTAGCATCTGCTGTTGAGTCTGGTTTAATCATTGGACCGGATCATGTGTTTGAAATGGTAAACTGGAGCTTTCAGCAACTTGATCCACATAAACTGTAGAGTTCATGCCTGGGTTTTGTTGTGAAACTAGTCTCTTCTTTGTCTGCCTTTCTTCTTGGATGTTACTAGCTGGAAAAATTGTTTCTGTCACCTTGGCATTAATGAAATAGAAGGATAGGGTCTTGGTGTAATGGGAGGTGCTGTTTATTGTTTTACAGTGAGTTTGATATTCTGCTAAGTTCTTCTTAAACAGACTAATTGTATTGATGCTCATTTTCTCAAAGGGAGTGAGAATGATTAAGAGGGATTAAAGGGATTTCGAGAACTTCACTAAATCCAGCCATTGGCAGTTGAGCCTGTATGGGGAAAGACTATGTAACTTACAAATACTATGCTGTTGAAGTAGATGGGGCTTGTTTCACTTCTTGGCTTGAGTGGTGTAAATGTTGTAGTTTTTCACATGTTCTTGTGATTTTTGGCATTTTAGAAGCACTTTTACTTGGATCCTTTTGTCTACCAGCAAAAGTCAGCACTGCCTGGTCATCTTGACTGTTTTGGAATTTCCACTGAAGGTCCTAGTGGATGAATCTCTGTGACAGAGCTTCTATTTCTACATTCTTCTTGAGAACTTAACATCTGTTCTATATAGGTTTATGGTCTTATCCCAGACAATTGTATCACTAACTTCTGCATGTATTGGTAGTCAGGAGGTATTTTTTCCTTTGTGTTATAAGCATCCATGCAATTTTTAACACAGGGTGGGGGGCAGGGGGGGACTGTATTGGGAGGAACCTCTGAAAGTCTTTAGTAGCAAGACCACTCTTCAAATAATTTTATCAAACATATAAGCCTGAGAAGGACATGTAGGCACAGCTTAAAATATCAGCAAATGTTAAAGCCAAAATAAAATATTCCCTCTGTGTATGCACGCACATCTGCGTGTGTAATTATCTTAACTTCTCAACTCCAAGGTGAGATATTTTGATGAGCAAGTAGGTTTTCTCTTACCCACATCTTTGCTGCTTGCACAGCCCTGACTATAAATAGTCCCTTCTGTGAACAGATTCTGAAGCCCTGGAAGGGGAAGGATGATCTTGAAAAGCGGGAGGAAGTTCCTTTAGGAAATATCAAGAGACAAAGACAGATGTCCAGATACTTGGACACAACAGGTATTTACACTGCTGCCTGAACTTACAGACCTGCTCATGTGTATCAAGCGGTTTATGCATGTGTCTGCATCTGTCACAGACACACATTCATCCACTGTGTGTTGGACAGTGCAAAGGTTCCCTACCACAGTAAATAAATAAATGCTAATAAATAAATAAATAAACCCTACTAAAAGCAAACCAACCAACCCAGTAGAGAATCAAAGGCAATGCAGATTAACAGGTACCTGTGAAAGTATTTTGTCAAAGCCTAGTCAGAACAGGACTGCTTTGAAGGCTTGGCCAAGTGGCACAGGACCTCTTCCTGTGAAGTTTTGAGCATCCCCAGAGAGGCAGCCTCTGTTGGGACAACCTGATTCAAGACTTAACCACTTTTGTGGCCCTGCTCTGAATCTTCTTTAGACTGTCAGTAGTGATCTTGTTCCAATGTGTCCCAAAACTGGGCACGTGGTGTTCTAGATTAAGCCTCCCAAACTGCTGATGCCTTGCCCATACTTGCCAACTGTTTTCCAAGATGTCCTCTGTCCCCAGTAGTCCTGTTGGTATTATAACTTTGAATAATCATTTTGCCCAATGACAGTTTCCAGTGCAATCCATTGGATTCATTTTCTTGTATTAAAGCACTTCAGATTAAAAAATTATTATATGTTTGGAACTGTTTTGAAGTTCTACCCTTTCTTTGTTTTGTTTTGGGGTGTTTTTGTTATTTTTGGACTTGTTTCAAAGAGAAAATCTGCAGGGAGAAACTTGCTCGATGACTAATTATTTATTTGCTAATAATCTTTTAATTTTCTTTCATCAGTTAATTCCCTCCTGGTTAAATTTTCAGAGTCTCATCTACTAAGCTCTTCTAGAAACCCCACTATCTCTTAATTACAGATTATCTTTGAATCTCTACAAGACAGCTGTAAAATTAACTTTTATTGAATGTCCTGGTGATCTGAGATTTTTTTTAAGTTCATATATGTGTTGACAGTTACTTCTAGATTTACTTATGTTTTAAAAAGTTGGCTTTGGATCTTTTGCAGTCTTTACCATCACGCTTATCTGAAGAGACAAGATACCTTACTTTAACTGTCATCTAAAATATTTTGGAACCATAGTATCAATTTGCCTAGTACTCCTTGTGAGTTCTTTCACAAGTGGAGTCCCCCAGGGAGTAATACTGGGCTTGTGATAAAGGTGCTTTCAAAGAAACCAAACCAAATCCGGGACTTTCTGTGTTACTTTACATTGATGTTTGCTGTCTTAGGTTAGCATACATAGGGATATGTTTGTGTTGTGGAAAGCTTCTTGGTACAGTTTGGTTTATTACTGTATGTGGAATGAATTTCCTGTGAACAGTCACAGTTTCATCATTCCTGTACGGATATGAAAGATTGAGAGTAATGCATTTCTTTCTGGATCTTAGGGATTAATACAATTTCTGACAGTTCTGTCAGAAATTGCTCTTCAGTAAAGAGTGACCTGGCTAACTCCAAGGGGTTCAGAAAAAGCAGATCTTTCCCCCTTGGAAATGCTAGTTTTATTATCAGTCCGATTTATTTTTCTCATTTATTGTTTGTGTTCTGATTTAAAGCTTTCTGGAAATAAACCACAAGAATGCTTCCTCTATGCAGAGCTTTCTTATTGCTGTTATTGCTTTCTTAGCATTTTTTTAAAAAAGGCTTATGTAGGGGTTTATGCCATGCTCATCACCATAGTTTCTCTGAGTGCTTTCTAGAGGGTACTGAGGCATGTGCATAACATGACACATACATGGGTTTTTGTCTTTCTGATTGTAATCCCAGAGGAAAAAATGTGAGTACAGCAGTGTGTTTACTTTTGAAAGAATTTGGGGATAGAGAACAAGCAATTTTAGCCTTTGACTGAAATTTCTCGTACCTTACTTGACCCTTCACGAATTCTTCCTGAATTACTAGGCAGGTCGTTGCTGCTTCCTTTTGCCGTTAATGCTAGCAATAAGCAGAAGGAACAGTGTTTCAGCATTTATCCATGTTTCTTTGAGGAACCTCTTAATTGAGGAGCAATGAATGAAACAGTGAGATATAAAACCTAGCTTTCTGTTATAGTTTACCTTAAGGTGTGTACTTTTTATATGGACTGTTATATAGTCACACTGTATGACTGATGCCATATCTAACTTGTTTCCATTGTATGTGAAGGATATGTATTCCCAGATGAGAATTACGGCTCAGGCAAGTCATTGGCAGGACAAAATCTACATGCAGGTGTTGTGCTTGCATTGCTTACACTTTTTGGTAGCAAAGATAATTTAATTTGCCAGTAGTAAGCCCATGCATTCTAAATGTTTTCTTGCCTTTTAAAGACTGAGCTGTCATTTTCAGTAATGTTCTGTCTAAATCCTGGGAGGTGTATCTTTCAGTACAATGGATATACACGAAGGTATACTTGTTCTGGCATTGCAATGGCATTTCTTGTTGATGAGATGTAGTGCAGGGGTAATTAATTACTGTGAGATGATATTTTTAAAAAATATTAATATTGTTTATTAATATTAACTATTCAGAACTTGCAGCACCCTGATCACTAATTTAATAATAATAATAGGTTCTTTGCATCAGTCATGGAAACTTTATATACAGGTTATAACAGGATCTAGAAATAACTAGTAAATATATACATTAATTGAACTCAATTGAACTGGAAGAGAAGACTTTGTGGTTAGTGTACCGCTTGTGGTCAATGCACCGCTTGCTCACTAGATGGATGCAAGGAGCTCCTTTCTGCTTATGACAAAAGACAATTAATGATTACAAGAGGTTTTAAATATTTACTCACAAAAATATCATCTGACAGTACCCAAAGCTCATGGCGGGGTTGCTGTCAGTAACCATGAGAGGCTTTGGAGTTTCCCCAGGCTTCTGGGTGCTGGAGAAAGGAGGCAGACAATCTCTGACTTGGTCCTGACTCTCTGGATGATCTGTGTGTCTCCAGGACTCCCTGTCTTGGCAGGAAGCTTTCAGGTGCAGGCAGGATGTCTTGCGATGCGCAGTCTCAGCATGGTGTAACGCTGGCTATGCAAGCCGATCACGTGGAGGCTTTTAGATCCTAATCTTGTCACTGGGGTTCCACACAGCTCAGGATGCAACAAAGTAGTATAATCACAGATACAATGGCAGAGAGCAGATACAATAGCAGAGCACACATATAATACCAGAACACACCTTGTAATGGCAGAGCACATAATGTGCTCCTTTCTCATCTCCCTTTATATCTACACAGCCCGAGTCTAATGGGCCTTTGGACACAGAATAGCCAATCAGAATGGCAGTTAGCCAAGCTTGACCATGTTAGGTGAAACCGTAGACCTGCTTTACCCTTTTTAGGGCAGAGCACAGGCCATGCACGAAGCAACCGTGTGTATCTCATTTACTGCAGGGTTCAAAACACATCTGGGCAGGCTACAGTCCCCAGACTCGGTGGCTCCAGATTCTTTTGTTCTATTTCCCGTGGTTGCTCTCCCCAAAGCAGAAAGAGGGAGAGCAGAAAAATATGCCTGGGCAAGCCAGGACATATATAAGCCTATTTTGGCCTGCTTAGACCTACCACGACATGAGAATAAACTGACTCTTCCTTGCTCTACACACTCTGCCCTCATCATGGACCTCTTGCATAGACTCCAACTTTCAGAAAGGTAGGAACAAAAGAAAGAATCAGAGTAAGTGTTATCAAGTAATTTCTTATTCTGTCTGTAGATTTTCTTTGGTATTTTATTTTTATATTTTCTGTTGTACATGTCTTGCATAGAGTTTGAATCCTTTTGTCTTTCTCATTTTTTTTTGTTGTTGGATGTTTGTTGTTGGTTTTTTATGTTTCTTTGTTGGTTTGTTTTTCCTTCTAAATCTCCAATATTCATTACAATATGGTTTGGTGCAGAGTCAAGCTTAGGAGTCCAAGGTGGCCATTTGCAAACTGTTGAGGTAAAAATTAATCTGTATGGGTTTGGGTTTTTTGGTTTTGTTTTCAAGTTTTTTAATTTGTTTTTTAAAACTGCATTTCCCTTGCTTTTTTTCATTTCATTTCCTAAATTAACCTTGCAAATGCAGCATTATGACTGTAATTGCCAAGATATTCCTCCTCCACTCCTCCTCCAAAGGCTTAAGATGAATTATGGCCTTTCTTAGAATAGCTTGGGACCTGGCAAGCCTGGCGATTTGAAGAGAAACTTTGATAGACATTATTGGTATTTTTTTAAGCACAGCTGTCTGACACAATTCCAGGTTTTTTTTCTGGAAGATTGTTATTGCTTCTTTAGTTGTTTAAGAGGTCTCTGAGTTGTGAAAACTGACCAGTTATGGTGTAACTACAAGTACCTAGCATGATGCAGAATTTGGTACTGAAAAGGAGAGGAATAGAGCATCTGAACCTGATGAACAAAAAGAGATTGCACTTTCTGTAGGTGGGGATTCTGAGAGATGGTGCATGGGAATCAAAGGTCAGAGACAATATAGGAGGCATGGTGTTTTAAATCATGATAAAAGAAGGCATTTACAGAGACCAAGGACATGATCATAGGATGGCAGTATCAGTCAGAAAACAGAAGTAGTAGTTTGGACAATAATGAGGCTATAAGCATTAACATATATTAAAATATATTTGTAATTGTAACTTTATATATGGGTCTGGGTTTTATTAATCTCTTTTATTTCATTAAATACCTGGATGCCTGGATGTGTTCCTGTGGGACCTGCCCTACATGAACTTGTTTTGTCAGAGGGTTTGGACTGGATGAATTCCAGAGGTCCCTTCCAACCTTTATTATTCTGTGATTAATATTTTAGGCAGGGCATTCAGGTGACAAACTGCTTATGCACGGAACTCTTTTCAGTCATTACAGGTGTCTTCTGTCACAAGATGCTCTGGAAGACTTGCGGGGTTGGGTGGACAATCTTTATTCCCTCACAGAATCACAGAATATTAGGGTTAGAAGGGACCTCTTCACAGCATGGAGTCCAACTGCCCTGCCAGAGCAGGGTCACATAGGAACATGTCCAGGCAGGCTTTGAAAGGCTACAGAGATGAAGATTCCACCATTTTTCTGGGCAGCCTATTCTAGTGCTCTACCATCCTCAAAGCAGTTCTTTCTCACATTTAGATGGAAATTCATATGTTTGTGTTTATGGCCATTATCTCTTGTCCTGGCACTGGGGACTATTCATACTGTACAGGAAGTTCACAGGCTGGGTTTTAAGATAAAACAAGAAGGGATTGCAGAAAAGACAGACAAGTGATTAAAAAAAACCAAAAAACTTAAGATGGAAGATGGAACAGTCATTTGGGATTTGGGATTGTAACCTTGAGTTACAAAATGCTCTTTTATTCATACTGTTTTAATTGGAGCATTAAACATTAACAAGAAAAGTTCATGCATACACCTTTTTAAAGAAATTAATTTTGAAAGGAGATGTAATGAAAGAGACTTGTGAGAATGCAAAATAAACTTTATGAACATGACTCCATGGGAAGCATTCTGAGACACATAAGTTGCCATCTAACTGTCTAGGCGGTATATTTTCTTCTTTCTTTGTTTTCTAACCTTCTGCTTCTGTGACTTCTTGCTTAGTCATTGCTGTTCAACTTCCTATGTGCGATTTTAGAGCTTGGTTTCAGTATCAGAATGTACTAGTTTTCTACCATTAAAAAATGTTTTCAAAGCAGTTAGTGAAATTAACTAATTTCAGGTATTTGTATCCTAATAGATATGAGTATGTAACTCTTATACATTACTGTCGCTTAGCATTGAAAGGGCTTAACACATCAGCCCTGAGGCTAGGAATTCTTCTATAGGCCAGCAGTTGTGGGAATCACTGCTCCTTTTGCCATTGCACTATATGCCAGGAATACTAGCATAATCCACCTGGATGCTTTTCATGGGAATGTTGTTCTTTCATGTCAATACAATTTACAAGTTAAAAATTGTATTTCAAACAAACAAGCAAACACATTCTTGCACATACTGTATCCACTCTTCAGTACTTTAGTCTTCCTTTCTGGATTCTGGTTTCATATTTACAAATTGCAGGTATTCCTAATGCTTCCATAGACAGATCTCCACCTGAAAAATCTCTATCCTCCATCTGTTCCTTGTGTTTCACAGTTGAGATACTTGGATCACTGCTTTATTCTTGTTTGTTTAATTATTTCAGTTTCTGAAATATTTCTGTTTGTTTATCTTAGTGGAATTCATGCCAAACTGTTATTTAATGTCATTGCAGAAAAGCTTTTTCAAAGGGCCATGTGATTCCCGTAGTGAATGAGCTCTGATTTCTGTAGCTAAGGGAGTTCTGCAGTTGAAGACTATATTGAGTGTTCTCTCCCAAACCAAATTAATTCTTCCTTATATGTAGATGATTCCAGTGCCCTACAGATGATGACACCTGAATAAGCATACTGTTTTACCATAAAAAAAAAAAAAACTCAACAAATCAACCCTGCAAAAGTTTACCTAAGCAGATCAGAGAACTCTGCTCAGAACATACTCAGATACACTTTCTCAAATTAATACCTGGTGTAATTTCACAGACAGGTGAAGTTGCAACAGAAGTTAATTTAGGTATATTTTGTTTCCTTTAAAAAGCAAAAAGAGGAGAAAAGGGGAAAAAAGACCACAAACAGTTATTTTCAAAAACTGGGCATCTTTGTTTTGCATCTTCAACCTTAACAGTACCTGATATCAGCTGCTTCCAAGGCAGCACAAGGAACCTCTTACTGCCTGGTAGCTGTACTTTCACCTGTTGGCCAAATGTTTTACATCAGTGCTTACGTAACCTACTGGACAGCGGCATGAAAATAAGCAAGAGAGAGAAACAAACTATGAAGGAAATAAACTGGCCACACACCATCGCAATCTTGTACTGCTTGTGAGTTTCTGCCTCTGAAGTCTCTTTCTTTCCAGAGTTTCCCACTTTACTTCCTCAAAGGACATTTGATGATCACTGAGGTTTATAGAAGTGAAAAAGTTTTTTGAGCCTGTATTTTGTGTTGAAACTTGGGAAACTGTTAGAGAATGGATGACAGAGATGTAACTAGAGTACAAAGGTAAGGAAGAGGGCTGAATGTGGTATGTATTGTGACTGGTTACAAGAGGTCAGGACTGGGAGAGCAAGGAGGATATGTTCATTTAGTCTGTCCAGTTTAACTCAAAAGAGAATGTTGTCAGTGTTAAATAAATAATTTAAAATAAATATTCCATGATGTAGTTGAACAATAGTCACAATTAGAAAAATGCTTACTAGTAATATGTAAAAGCAGATTGCCAATAAACACTTCTTTGACCCTAACAGTCTAAAACTATGGATGTTGCAGCTACCATAACCTAGAATTACCTTCTCAGTGATCAGGCTAACACTCTATTTCAGCAAAGAATATGGTCAGAGAAGCTCTTTTAAGTATACAGCTGTAATCTGCCATTTAAAAGTCATGACATTTAAAAATGAGGACAGGTTTTAATGATGAAATGTGAAAGTATGTTGGTGTGGAAGGTCAGGGTGGAAAGACCAATCCCCTGCTTGTATCATATCCTTAATGCGGTTATGAAATGCGCAGATCTTTTTGCTTACTGAAAGCAGTGTCTATTTTGCAAATAAAGTGCTAATTACTAGTTTGTTCTTCCTGATAACAGTAGAAAAGGTAATTATTATTAAAACCTGATATATTTTTTGTGAGATTGTTTTCTTTTTGGTTTGGTTTTTATTTTGTCTTTGTGGGTTTCATACCTTACATACTCATGTGCTGAATAAATTCATAAAGGACTTGAGTTGCGTAGCAGTTGTAAACTTTCTGGCTCATGCCAATAAACCTTCTCTTTCCACACACCACAGCAACAGCCTGGTCTCCATGATCTGTTTAAGATTAAGTTCATATGACTGCTGAGAGATGGTCATCTTTTGCTTCTGTACCTGTACTGGTGATAGTAGCTGTGGTTTCATCTGGATCAGGGAGCTGATTTCATCAAAAGCTAATGAATTTCTTATTGGTTGGGATTGGACTTAATTTTTATTTACCCTCTTGTCAACTGTTTTTCAACCCATTCAGTCTTCAAATCCAAAATGACGGATAGCATACACAAGAAATCGTGCTGCTGCCAGCAGTAGGGAAAGCAGTGATATACAGGCAGGGGAAATAAAAGTCACCTTTTTAGTAGCAGCACAAATATAGGTTAATTCTAACCCATTGTACATTAAAGTATAGCAAATTAGATATTTAATTTATCTGCCTAATGCAACACGTGAAAGCAGGAGTACCATTATTTTGATATTCATCAAAAGCTTTACTGCATACAGACCAGACCTTAGCTGATATGTCATTAATTTGAACAGCTGTTGTATATATTACATTTATGTGATGTATGGTTAGGAAAAATCCATTTACTTTACATATTTCAAAGCATTAAAATCAATACGCTATATTCGGTATTAAAATGATTCATGATTAAAATCATTAAAATGCAAAGTGACATCAATACTTTTTATTCTGTCTGCAANCCCTTTCACCAAATAGCTTTGGTGCCCTGTATCCTTTTTTTTTTTTTTTTTTTTTTTTTCCCCACAAAGAATAGTATATGAGCTGTAGGGAACTGTAAGGACACAGTTTCGTCAGAAGATTTGGTAATCTTTGGTTTATTTTGCTACCAAAGCCCCAGGATGGAATCAATTTTGTGTACTTTATTAGTCCATTTTGTTGTTTTCCTGCACTTTTGCAAATGAATTTGAGACAGATTTCAAGTTCTAAGGCATTAAAAACTGATAAAAGACGTACTAGCATGACAAACATCTGAAATGATAACAACTATTATAATATTTTTGGACAAAATACTAAAAACTGCTAAAAAAAAGTGTGCTGAGAATGGTCTTCAGAGTAGTATAGTGAAGACAAGTATTTTAAATGGGTCTTGATCATCTTATAGAAATTTAAGTGTACAACCAGAAAAGAGCATTTCTGACAGAAGAAATTCAGTTTGTGTTGTGTGTCTCTGGTTATCTTTGTTTCTTTTCCCTTGGAGCTATCAAAGAGAGAGGTTATCTTTCTGCACAGAAAAGTTACCTTTTTTTGAAGGGATAACTGTTCGGGGTTTTTTTTGTTGGTTTGTGGGTTTGTTGTGGGGTTTTTTTTTGTTTGTGGGGTTTTTTGTTTGTTTGTTTTTTGTTTTTTGGGTTTTTTTTGTTATTTTTTGTTATACTGTATAACTTCTATGCATTGGGATTCTTGATATTTTGATGTGGATCAGGAGGGATTTTTTCCTACCCCTTTTCCTTCTTGCCCAATATGCTCATGGCTGTTGCAGTTGGTGGCTGTCTTGAGCCCTGTTTTGTTTCCTTGCTGTTTGTCTGCTGGATCAGCTAGACTGGCTGCAGCTTGAGAAGGGATTAAATCAGGGTATATGGTACTTCTTGTGACATCAGACTGTTAAGTACCCAATTGGTGTGGTTTTGTTTAGACTGTCATTGCTTTATTCAGGCTCAGCAGGAAATTTTGTTTTGATTTTTGTGGGTTGTTTGGTTTGGGGGCTTTTTGGTCTGATTTTTTTGCAGTGCTCTGTAATGCAAGTTATGAACCTTTTCAGACTTGCTCAGAGTGTTATCTAAATAATCCAGTACCATTTTAGGGACCTTAGTCTCTTCCACTCTCTTCCCATGGCATATTAAATTTCTGTGATTTTTGTGCGTGTTCTACCAGAAGACCTGATTTGTGGTGTTGTGTGGAGCAGATGTTGTCAATAAGACATCTGTAGTACTGTGATTGTGGGAATCTAGTTGCAGTGGCCTCAGAGATTATTCTTGGCCTATGTTACAGAAGATTTGTCTGAGTAAATTTTACATGCTATAGGCACTGAACACTACCACCTCTTCTTACCCTTGTACAAGAAAGAAAGATGACCCTTATCTGGATGGAGTTCGGAGATACAAAAGTATTTCCTTGCCCTGCCTGCCCTCCTTCCTCTGTTAGTCCCTACAACAGAAAAAATGTGTTTCTGCAATCCATGGGGAAAAAGGGTAGTAGTGCGGAAACAAATGTAGGTTCACACTTTACCTGCTTCTCCTCTTTGATTAGTATGTGAAGAGAATCCTTGAAGAAACCACTTTGGAGTCATGTAGTGTTAATTTGGGAAGAGTCTCCATCATAGCTGTAAGATTCAGAGGTTATGTGGGAATTTTGACCTGAACTCCCTTCTGAGTTGGAGGTTACCTTGGCATTCTACATGACACTTGGAGAAAGGCACAGGGAAAGGAAGCTACAGGAGGATTTCTCCGGTTTCCAGCAGGTTTAACTGTGATAAGAGATAATCAGTGGATGTTAAAAATCTGACTACAGGAAAACTCTGGCTGTGATTTGACATCTCCTTTCTGAACGGGGCCTAAACAGATAAATACTAGCTTTGATCTTATGAAAATATGAAGGCTGGAGGCTGGCTTTTAACTGGAGACGTTCAAACAATAATTCTCAGAATACTTATAACAGACACCACTTTATAAAAGTGATCAATTATAGCACATAATAGGATTATTTAATTTATAAAGGCTGAGTTAGGGACCCAATTCAAACCTGTTTATTCAGAATAGCACAAATTGTATTTTGAAACAAACTCTGCACAAACTGGAATCTGAATCCATAGAAAGAGGTACTGCAAACTGGAGTGAACATAGCTGCTCTTGAGTCATGCTGTGTATATTACATGCAGAACTTGCTGTATAAGGAGATGTATATTCAGTGATTACCAGTCAGCTTATAGCCTGTTCATAGGCTTCACAGAGTAAGTGAACCTTATTTGAGACACTTTTCTTAAATACAAATTACATCAAGAATATTAAAAGGTGGCATAAAATACTTTAGATGTTGTTAAGCATTCTAGTCCTTTTTAAAATTTCTGAGCCATACTTGCTCTGTAAACTTCTTTCCAGTGATTGATGGCAAGTGGCATGGGGCTGTTTGCTGATGGAGACCTTAAATAGAGCACCAGACAACTTCAGATACACCTGACATTGGGAGGCAGGGCTTTATCAGCAGCTCTGTCTTGTTTTCTGAGGAAAAGGCATAGGAATTACAATATAGGAGGTAGAGGCATTAGGAAGCTTCATTTTTTTCCCGTGTATCTGTCAGACCTGAATAAACTTTGAACACAGATGGAAATCCAGTCCTGATTCTTTAAACAGAGCCAGATGATAGTCTAAAATTATGTGTATTGTAAAAAAATCTTGATAATCAAAGGCGTGAAGTTCATAGTGCCGATTTACTCACTTCACCACTACTCCAAAATTTGCTCTGATTTGGGAATCTATATATGAATTTGTATTGCTAGAATTTGTTTTGTCCATTCTTTGTGTTGTTTTGAATAGTCAGAATTTTTTTTTTTTCCCCTGTCCTTTGTTATGTCTTCTAGTTTTGCTTTGGGTTTTTTTTGTTTGTTTTTTGTTTGGTTTTTTTGTTTGTTTGTTTGTTTGTTTGTTTTATATTGGAATGGACCTTCATGTCATGTGGCTTTTCTAAATCTTGATAGGGTAACATAGCTACATTACTTTCCCTCAGCTTTTACCTATTGTTGGCTTCCTCTACAGCCACTATCTTCTGTCTGTCTTCTCTACTGATTCTTTGTCATGCTATGAATGACAACTTTGATGCAGTATGAAATAAAATGGGGATGATGGACAAAATGTAGCTTGGTTTTATATTCAGAACAAACAGCAGCTACTGCGAGTCAGCTGTAACACTTGGAATCAGTACCTACCTGAAGTAAAACAGACCAGCAGAGAATTCCAGAACAGCTAAGATGATACGATTGGAGAAAGTAAGTCACTTGGGACTTGCATATGGCATTTCCAACATTTCCACTTCTGGTTTGAAGACCACTATCTCTAGCTGGATTTGTTGGGGTTTAGCTTCTATCTTTCTTTGCTGTTTTTTGGTGAGAAATGGTCTTCTCTACAAGAAATACAGTAAATCTAAAATGCCATGCATCACATTTTCCATGATTACAAACTGCCAAAATCCCACGCTGTGTTGATATCTCTCTTAAAGCCACGTCTCTTGAGTTATAGATTGAATTCAAGGTGTTTGCTTTGTACTTAATTTAAAATTAATTGGATTCATAAGGAATGTTTTAAACAGTATAGTTATGTCAGGTATGTTCCATTCGAAGAGGGAAATTGATAAGTGTTGAAGTGAAAATAATGTTTGCAGGAGATGAATGAAGTCATTTAGGATGCGATTAGAGTACTTCAAAATCTTTGTGTTTAAACTTACACCTTTGTCTCCCATTCCTGTGATACCAGCAGAGACTGTTTACCCAGTCCACTGTCCCAACCATGATCAGTTCTTTTTATATATTATATTTATCTACGAGGGGTCATTCTAATAATAACCACGTTGCCAGTTGGGTTAGATTTTGAATAAAAACTACTGTGGAATCTTCTGCTGTGCTTTAAAAGGTGAATAGGTTTCAGTGGTGAAACAACCCCTAAGGTAGAGCCAATTTCTGCATTGTAGTAGCAGAACAGAGGAGCTGCTCCTGGGGAGGATACTTTTTGTCTGTTTTCTGCAGTCAGTTGAACAGAGGTCAGATTTGTTGGAAGTTGCTTGATTGTACAGGCAGCACTGCTCAGACCATGGAGCTCAGCTTCATGCTGTTCTCTCAGCTGTCTGCTCTTTCTGCAGTGATTTGCTCTGCTTCTTTTCTACTGCTAACATCTCACTATAGACCTTCCTGTAACATGCTGCCTTATGGCATGAGACCAATGTGTGGGCCTTAATCACCATCTGGAGAGAGAATGAGATTCAGGGCTGGCTGAACTTGGCTGTACTGTTTGAACTGGTGCATGGGAGGCCATACACCAGGCTACCACTCTTATCCTGAAAAACTTCATTTCACCACTGTTCCCTGGCAAGTGGTAACTCTCCAAATGCCAGCAGGAGCCATGGGAGCTGCTCACTTGTACTGGGGCAGGAGAAGCTTGTACCAATCCGCTGCTCCAAGGCCATCCCTTCCTGCTTCAGTTGGTTCCTAGAAGTACTGTGGAGCAAATTGGTTTGGGGTGGGAACAAGGCCCACACAAAGAAACAAAATACTGTAACTCAGGAAGAAGCTTTTGACACAGTAGGAGGCCTGGTGGGCTATATTTTGTTACTGCAAGAGACAGTGCTTCTGCCGAGTTTGGGATTGTGTCCCCATCCCAAATACAAGTCTTCAGAATAGAAGTTTTAGAGAGCATACAAATGCAGGACAAAGTATCTTAGTGTCTTTTGAGTGGAATGGTTAATTTTCCCATTACTGTCATCTGGGAATGAGGGTTAGTACCACATGCTTACGTTTTTTTTTTAATCCTACTCTGGATTCTTCCATAATTTAGAAAGCAACATAAAATTGTATCAAGTATCATACCACTATTTTCCGTTTGTTAAAGACATACTTCTACATCAGGAATAACTTGCTGTCCCTTGGCTTGTCTTACATTCTACCTCTGTTTTCCTTTGCCTAACTGGATCCAAGACTATTTACAGGGGAGAGGCAAGAAAGGAATGCAACTGCTAAGCTCCTTATGGCCCACATCGCTGCCTGGCAGCATTCTCCAGCTGTTAAGATGGATGCTTTATGTACATGGAAGCAGAGGTAAATTGTACTCTGTGAGAGATGCATGGTTTTGTTAGAAAATGCATGTGTCTCTTTATGTGAAGTTATATGCATTGCTGGACAGAAACATTTGAATTATAGTCTAACAATTCATCACATATCCTATTTGTTCTGATTTCAGTTAAGTTGAGTTAATCTGACAGGATGTTTTTCTGAGTACCAGAGCTATTGACGCCGTATGTATTTTTTGTTCAGCTTAGATATATATCTGAAGAGTAGTTTGTTCACATGAGTTAAGAATATTTTACCTTCGTTTATACCTTTGAGAAATTTATCATGAACAACAGTGTGGAAGTTTCAGATTGATTCTTACATGGATATTTTATCAGAAGTATGGACAAACCTTGTTCTTTTTTCTTATTCTTTGATTTTTTTGGTTAGTTGGTTTTTGGTTGTTTGGGGTTTTGTTTGTTTGTTTAATTTTATTTCTTCTGCAAGGTGGTTGCTACCTAGACTTCCTTCTGAGAAGTAGTGCTACTTCATAAACACAATGGAATCACTTGGATGGAAAGCAAAGTTATCTTGTGTCACCACTGATGAAATCCCAAAGTGACAATGTTTGGGGTACATCGAAATATGCTTCTCTGTATTCTGTGATTCTATGAAAGTCAGGGGCTGAAAGATCATCTGATCCAGGTCCCCTGCCAGAGCAGGACCATCTAGAGCAGATCACACTGGAATGCATCCAGGCAGTTCTTGAATATCTCCAGAGAGGGAGACTCCACAACCTCCCTGGGCAGCTGGTTCCAGTGCTCTGTCACCCTCACAGTGAAAAAAATTCTTCCTCAGGTTCACATGGAACCTCCTATGCCTCAACTTCCAGCCATTGCCCCTTGTCCTGTCGCTGGGCATATGAGTAGATATACATCTGGATATAAATTCCCCTACATTTCTATGGCTACATATTACAAGCAAAGAATATGCAGTGAGGACATGTAGCTGGTCTTTATTCCACAGGAAGTCCTCATTTGATAGCTTTGTTACTGTTAATAATCAGGCTGGATCCAGGCTGAATGAGCAGGTGCAACAAATCAAGATACTGGAGATGATGCATCCCTCTCTGGGTTGCTACAATAAACTCTTGTTTTGGTGATTTGATTTAAAGCACTGAAAATCTCCAAAGAAATGTGTTAGGACGCTGGAGTATTCTTTTGCATTTGCAGTACGATGGGGAAAATATTCTCAGTGTCTCCAGGGAGATAAATATGAGATTGCAACACATTTAACTATATTTAAAATGAAAGTATGTTGAAAGCACTCTATTGAATATTAAGTAGATCCTATTATAATATACCTCAGATCAGAATGTAGGATTTTCTTGTAATACTTTACAAGCTGCTGCTTATCGTAACTACAGAAGACACTCTGTACTAAGGCTCTTTTGGCTATATAGATTCAAGGATCCTATGTGTAATATGGCCTGTAGGATGACTGAGTTACAATAGTACTTGCTGAATGATTCATTGAGCAGTGTTTACATCAGCTTCAAAGAAAAATACTTTTCCTTGCTGCACACTGAACAGAAGGAGCTGCTGTGATATGGGTATTGACAAGAGACTAAAAGAGTCAAATAGATAATGTGTAAAGAGAAGAGAAAATACATTCATCATGTAATAAGTAATATCGCTGTAATACTTTTTCAAATTAGAATGGTTTACCTTTATACATACTTCATATTCAGGCTGAACCTCAAATATAATTTTTAAAAGTTCATATACAGTATTCTGTATCTGTATGCAGAGAAAACATGTACAGCAAAGTCAGGAAGAAAGGAATCTCAGGTGCCAGAAATGGACTCTGAATTTGTGTGTCATGTCCAAACAGATGAAGCACTTCCCAGACAACTTAGTACATACTGTTTTAGGCAAGCAGTTGTATTGCAACACACAACATGCTATGTAGGGTTTGAATCCAAAGATTTGGTGCTAGATTTACAGCCTTTGTTATTTTGTGTTGATGCAGTTGATCAGACTGCAACCAGTATTGCTTTCCCTGACAGCAACAATAGTAAACTGTTATTCTGTGTGAAGAACCGCAATGGAGAACCATACAGCACCATAACAGGGACACCTGTTCTGCAAGTAGTGTGAAGAAACAGCTGGATTTGGAAACTGGAAAATAAAGCTGCTCAGATTTAAATATGCCATGCAACTATCAGTGGAGGGGAAGCTGTGCAGTGTAAGTGAAATGTAGGAGAACTTAAATTCCTCAGTAAGAGCATCAGCATATCTAAACCCAGGTGTTCTCCATATATAAAAATAGATGTTTTGTGTGTTTCAATTGAGACAAATTCAGGTACATTTTAATAGAATCAGAAAATAAACATCTTCTTTTCAGGATTGCTAGATGTTAAGATTGGCCTCTGCCACCATTTCCAGAAAGACCAAGTCGCTCACATATCACTGACATAAGCTTGAACATCTCCAGGGCAGATTAATTAGACCAACTGCTCCTGCCTGTCGTCTACAAGAGAGCTGACATCATGACATAATCTTAACCAATATCAGTTTTCTTGTTGTGTTTGTGTTGGCTTTTGATTCTTCTCCAGAGTAGCTCCTTTTCTTTTACTGACGGGAGGTGGGAAAACTGTGACTTGTATGACCTCCAGCACTGCCACTAGCACGTGACTGCAAAAGTGTCAGACCTTTATCCAGGAACTGAGGCAGCTCAATGTATGTTTCAAGGCTCTGTAACTCTCTTTTCTAGATTAGAATTGTGCAGCATAGCTGGCTGTTATTCATTAAGTTTCTCTCAGACACACTTATTTTCACCCTTTATATCAAGCCTTAGTGACCCACTCTGTGGAAGCTCATCCCTTTTATACAGCCTTCCACTTATTATGCCTGAGGCCAGCAAAGTCAAATGATATATGTCTCAGGCAGGCATCTAATCAGAATGATTTGTAGGCACTCTGAGAGGAACCAAAGTCCAACTGGTGCCCCAGTGATAAAAGCCCACTGATTAATCCCAAGGCTACACTTTGCTGTGATTTGCCATTTGTGCAGAATAAATAAAACATGATCCATTTCATGGTCAACTGCTGGAAAACGGTTGCTTGTTAAATTCTTTCACAAAAATGAGAGAGAGAAAAAGAACTTGTCTGGGATTCTACCCTAGCCTTTTTTTGCCCAGCTGAGATTGTTAATGTGTAGATTTGTAGTCCCAGAAGTGTTTCTTAATGAGTACATAATGGAATATAGTAGATGCAGGGGCATTTTTTTTCTTTCTTTTTTTTTTTTCTTTAATCAGTTTAGACAGGATTATATACCCAAGGATAAATAGCTTTGAATGAATGACAAGCATATCAAAAGACTGTCTAGCAAAGAGAAAGCAATCTTTTTGGAGACCCAAAACCTGAGAAACTTGGAGTCTGACCTACCACACAACCTATTACTTTGTATCTCCAAATGTCTGACTATTCTGGGTTCTTTATTTTTTCTCTTGAGAGCTCGTTTGCCAAAGGACAAGCAAAACAATTATTCAGATACATTTAAGTTTTATTTGTTTGTGTTTTTTGGGGGGTTGTTTTTCTTGCTAGTTTATTTATAACTTCATTGTGTTTTTTAATAGAGGTTAAAAATTATCTCTTGGGAATAGATACTTTTTCTTGCATGGTTCCCCTTGCATTGTGCAACATGATTGCAGTCCTCTGGCAGAAGAATCAGAAGTGATTTTCTCTAGCATAACCACTAACGAAATTTCCGTAGTTGAAGAAAGAGACTGTTTTTCCTAGTTATCTTGCCTGAGCATCACATGAAATTTTTTATATTGGTATAAAAGAACAGAGGAGTGTGTAACTGCATCCGGAGTGAGGAAAAGTAGTCCACTACTTTTGGTGGAGTTTTTATGCAAAGAATTGGTGGGGGTTTTTTTTACAGAATCTAGTTTCCTGTTAAGTTGCCTTCATGGTCAGTGAGAACTGACATCCTGAATCCAGAATGTTGGTGACAACTCTCTGAGGATATGTTTACTGTTGAATGTGAGACCTTTCATTGCAAAGGGAACTAAATTTTCATGGACAGTAGAAGAGCTACAAAAAGGACTTCTGTGCTGAGCAACCATGTGACTGGGTGATACAAAAGGAAATATGGTTGGAGGAAAGGTTGCAGAAATCATACGTCATTTTGTAGTCTGACGCTATAAGAATAAGACTCTGTCATAGAAGACAGGTAGTATTTCCCCTGCAAGACAGAGCTGCTGATGGGCATCACTGGCCAATGCAACTCTTCAGCTGGTGACTGCAAGCCATGGCTGGGTGCACTGTGACAAAGGAGAGAGAGAAAGGGCTGGAAAACGATGTTTTTCCACTAAGTGATTTAGTAGAAAGGTGGTGGAGAAAATAAATCAAAATATCATTGTTCTAAGTATTGTAAAAAAAAAAAAAAAAAAAAAAAA
>VWZE01025229.1:0-28353 GCA_013396675.1 Eubucco bourcierii | reverse complement strand
AAAAAAAAAAGGGAGAGGGGTGTTTATTTTTAGTGTACTCTGGATTCACTATATGGGCTGCCCAGGGAGGTGGTGAAGTCACCATCCCTGGAGGTGTTCAAGGCGGGTTTGGACATGGCACCTGGTGCCATTGTCTAGTCTTGAGGTCTGTGGTAACAGGTTGGACTTGATGATCGTTGAGGTCTCTTCCAACCTTGGTTATACTGTGGTGTTTTCTTGACTAGTGCTGTCTTTGAGAAATAAATGCCTGTAGCTATTATTCATGTCTGACACTCTAGCTTAGTGTCATAGCTTGAGAGAACTGCTTACCTAACTCTGCAAAGCAGGTGGGGTTTTCTCCCCCTTGGACTGCTGGTGTGTATTTAAGCTAGGGTGATATTAGTTTCCATAGTTTTATTAAGGGCACCTAGGTTTTGAACCAGTTTTTTGTTCCTGGCAACATATATGTGACAGAGGAGTTGGAAAGATACAACCTGATTTGAATGAGTCATTCTTAATTCTGAAGATACACTTATTAATGCAACCATCTCCAGAAGACACAAGCACCTCAGTCACTAAATCAACCCAAGGAAGTTCCAGTTGCTCAGGTTGAAGCTAAAGACTTAAAGGACACAAGCTGATTTTCATGTTTGAAACAATTTGCCATCTGTATGCCAGGGCATACTATAGGATTGATTTAGAACTGTAGGGATTCTTCTTACTCTCCCATTTTTCTCTCTGCTCAGTAACTAGAACAGTAGGTAACACATCATTCAAAGGTAGCAGTATTGATGCTCATGGTGGCATGTCAATTCAGAGGAAAAGAATGATTTGTTGACAGTATGGTTTTTTGCTTTATGATTTGGGCATGTTACGTGCAACAAGATGTATGTAGTGATGCCAGCTATGAAGGTATTACAAGAGCTTTGTCTGGGTTTGTGACAGCTGCCAGAATTTGTCTTTTGTCAGCCTCATACCCAATGGTTCAGTCCAGTCTTTTAGAGATCTTTGCATACTTCTGTAACACTCTGGTAATACTTCTCAGCTAGAAATTTTTGAAAAGGAAAATTCCTGCCCATTTCGCTTTCCACACATCTATCCATTCAGCAGTTCAGGTTTTGAATTTTTCAATTGGTTGTTGGATCTTGGAGAAGAGAAGGCTCTGGGGAGACCTTATTGCAGATTTTTAGTACCTAAAGAAGGTTTCTCAGTAAGATGGGGCCAGTCTTTTCATCAGGGCTTGTTGCGACAGGACAAGGGATAATTATTTTAAACTAAAGGAGAGATTCAGATCAAATATAAGGAAGACATTTTTTACAGTGGGGATGGTGAAACACTAGAACAAACTGCCCAGAGTGGAGGTGGATGCCCTATCCCTGAAAACATCCAAGGTCAGGTTGGATGGGACCCTAAGCAACCTGAGATAGTAAAAAAATTCCCTGCTTGCTGCAGGAGGGCTGTCACTAGAAAACCTTTAAAAGTCCCTTTCAACCCAAACCATTCTATGATTCTGTGGCTGCTTGGGCACCTGTACACCAAATTACTGTTACTAGAATAGCTTTTATTGATGGTAAATCCTTTTTTGTGTTCTGCAACACAATAATACATAACCTCACTGGGAAAAGGCCGAGAGTGTGAATTTGGTAGGCATTAGTATCTTCTTTCTGTCTTTCCAGTTGACTACCAGTATTGTATCTCTTGTAATGGAAGCTTCTCATCTCCTAAGAGCACAATTGTTGCAGTCTTTCCTAATACAATTAATGCTAGTGAACTGTCTAAGAGCAACAGAGCACTGCAGCCCCAGCTGGCCATCAGAGAATAGGCAAATGTAGCATCAGAGAATTGCTTTGGTTGGAAAAGGCCTTTAAGATCATTAAGTCTAATCATTATCTAATTCTACCAGGTCTGATGCTAAACCATGCCCCTTAATGCCACGTCTATGTGTCTTTTAAACACCTCCAGGAAGGAGATTCAAGTAGTATCCTGGGGAGATTGTTTCAGTGTTTGATAACCCTTTCAGTGAAGAATTTTCTTCTAATGTCCAACCTAAACCTTTTCAGCTACAACTTGCATCCATTTCCTATTGTCTTATCACTTGTTACTAGGGAGAGGAGACTAACACCCACGTCACTACAACCTTCTTTCAGGTAGTTGCAGAGAGTGTAGAAGTCTTTCCACAGTCTCCTTTTCTCCAGACTAAACAACTCAAATTCCCTCAACCGCCCCTCATAGGACCTGTTCACCAGACACTTCACCAGCTTTGCTGCACTTTTCTGGGCTCCACCACCTGAAAGTGGAGTCTTGTCTCAAGGAAAAATAAGAATGAAGAATTTGTGGGGGAAAAATTGTTGCTAAGCTGCCTGTCAAAACCACTCTCATTTTAACAAGAGTGTTAATGAAAATTTTAGATTTTACTTTATGTTGGGTAGGTGTTTCAAAAACAGAACTGTAGTGGAATCTGGATTATTTTCCCAACATTGAGTACTACTGTATGAAGACAAAATTTCACCAAACCAACCTTTTGTGGCAGGGAAAAAAAGCAACCAAACAAACACTTAGTAGTGAGTTTTTAAAAAGCCCTAGTTTTATCCAAGAGACATTCTGTCTTGTAACTTGTTCTTGGGCTCTACTAAGGACTGATTGCAAAATGTCAGCATGGTACATGAGGAATTCCGGAATCTCCAGCGCAGCCACTGTAAGAACACACATAAATCAGAAGGCTTCAAGGCTGGAGTGGAGAAGAAATGGCACCACTGGAATTATAAATGAACAGTCCTAGCTAGGGCAAGTAAATGACATCGTAGTTTCTTATTGTCAATACAAAGGAGCAGTCAGAGGGGAAAAAAGACAGGTTGCTTACAGGAACTGACCACTAAGGTAGAATTTTCTGAAGATTTGCATTAATTCATTACTATGTGTAAGACTTCCAAATTGGCTTTCTTTTTTTTTTTTTTTTTTAAAGAGACATCTTTTATCTTTTTAAGCTCCTTGCGTCTATGTGATAGTTTCATTCTTAACACAAGTAGTTAACCTTTAACCTTAAAAAGAATTCGCATGGATTTAGTAATCTGATTTGGAAGCTTTTGGATGCTTCATCTGGTACACAGAATTGTAGGTAGAGGGTTTTTTTAATTCTCCCTAGCTCTACCCTTGTGTGTTCTAATGTCTCCTCTTATCTGCTTGAATGATCTTCTCTAGTGCTGCTTTATGCAAACTACAGTACAGCCAAACTCTTCTCAGAGATTGAAGGAGTGACAGTACATATTTTCAAGGTACACTAAATGAGAAATGTGTGATTTAAGCAGAGCATTCACACATTTGAATGAAAGACTGAAACTGTTGAAACTGGAGCTGCTGACAGGAAATTGATGTACCGGTTGCTATTTACCTAGCAGAAATTAGTTTTCTGTGATCAGTTTTATTAAACCAGATGGAAAAAGCAAGCCTTCCCTCAAGAGGGTTAAAAACAATCTTCCCTTCAAAGTTAAAAGTTAAATGTACTTCTTCCCTATGTCATTGCTGTTTTCTCGTTGTGTCCTTTGCTGTTTTGTTTATGGTTTTTTTCCTGAAAAATACCATTATGAAAGAGACTAATAAGCTTTCCTAGATGGCATTTAACCCTTTCCAGAGCCTCGTCCTTGCCTTGGGACCAGCTGGTCAGTGAAAGCACCTCCATAATGAGAGTTTTTTCAGTCAGGGTGTTCTCTTGTGGGGCACAAATGCACTGAGGCTCCATCTTTCATTTCCTGAACACACAGACCAGCCATTCTGTGGTAAAACATAAAGTTATGCCTGAATAATGAGATTATTTTCTGTTCCAAACTGGTAACTTTTTTCTAATCAGACAAGTCCCTAGGGAATCTCACTGTCATGACGAGGTTCAGGTGACTTGACACTCAAATGCTTCAGGACTGATTGATCTGTCAGAGTTTTCCCTATTGTGGAGATGTAAATTAGTATTTATTGTTAATACAGCACCAAACCTGTTAACTTTTCCATGTTAATCTGCACCTCAAAGCATTCCAAACCTGTTTCTAGAAGGGAGAAGATCTGCATCTGTTAGACTTTTTTGGAGCAAGAATGGGATAAAAGAAATCTATTATATTTGAGCCTGGGGTAAGGTTTTTATGTGAGATTCATCTAGGAACATGGATCTGGTGTTCAGTCCAGAGTTATGGCAACCACAGTTCTTCGTAAAGCAATTAAGGACAGGGTGCTGGAACCACAGTACTGCTCAATGGGAATCCAGTGGTTGCAGCATACATATCTGATACTTAAATACTCTGTATACAATGAGAGTGGTAACATGTTGGAAGAAGTTGCTCAGGGATGTGGTTGAGGCTTCATCCCTGGAGACATTCAAGATGTGGCCCTGGGTAGCCTGATGTAGGTGGAGATGTCCCTGCTCATTGTGGGGAGGTTGGACAAAGTGACCTTTGAGGATCCAGTGCAATCTGTGAAATTATAAAAGGTACCTTGTTACTATGAAAGAGAATCTGTGTTGTTTAAGGCCGGGATGATTGTTACCTGGGAGATGTTCCAAAGTCCACTGTTTTCGCAGAGCGATGGTTCTTCAGTAGTTCATTAAACCAGCTTTATCTTACTTGTCTATTTTCCAACTAAAACATAAAGCAAATAGATTTTCTTTTTGGTTTTGGTCTAGCTATAGTAAATCTATGTGGGAAGTAATCCTGAAACTTATCACTTGTATTTTTGAAGTCTGTGTGCCTGAAATTAAACACCTGCATCCACATCAGTCACTTCAGGATTCTAGACAAATTTTCAACAGCCACATTTGAATATCGAGGCCATTGTGTTTTTCTGTAATAAATATTTTCTTCTTCTACTACTTTTTAGCTTTTTCTCCCACTTATTTTAGGTGTTTTACTTTCCTCTCAGTCTCTGTTTCAGTTGTCATTAATCTAACTTATTATTAGTAAATCACAGGAGAACAGAATAATGCAAATATGGCTGGGTTATTGCAAGATTACCTACCCATCAGCTCTTCCTAGAGATAAGCACCAATATTAAAACTAAGACATGCAACAGAGTACAAAGTAAAGGCTGTTCCCACCACATTAGCTTGAGCTGTGTACCCATGACTGTACTGTCAGAAGAAAGCAGTGCTACCAGGAGATGAAAAACTGAATGCAGTCTGAAAGAAAACAAGTTGAAGCAGCAGGGTATCTCTTCCATACCAAGGTGTTTTTTCTTGCACTTCTACCTCAATTTTAAGACACTTTTGTTAGGAGGTGGCTGCAAGGCTTCAGGATACAGAGAAACACAGTCTGCAGGTTAGACATGAGACAGAGGATGCATGAACTCACAGAGAAGGTAAAAATAATGGAAGCAGGCACAGCAGGGAATAAGGAGTGATGAGGCAGGCAGAACCAACTGGTATGGAGCTCATAGTTACACTGAAACTTGCCCCAGGAAAAGTTGAATATAGGTGGGTTTGTTGGTTGGTTGGTTTGTTTTCACTTGGGAGTGTGGGGTAGTGTGTGTGATTGGGGGTTTGGGGTTGGGGGGGTGGTGGTGGTGGTAGATGTTTGGTTGATTTGTGGGGTTTGTTTTGGGGTTTTTTTTCCCCTGTGCTCTGTAACAAGGTTGGCTTTATCTGAACATTGAAAGTAATTTTCCTATGGAAATAGCATAGTAGTATGGGCATTTAAGAGCAGTTTAGACAACCTATTCCTTACTTTACTATGCTTACTAATCATAAAGTTTTCTCAGATATGCCTGTCTGTCCACAACCTCTCTCCTATTAGCATCATTGCCTTCTGAAAGAAGCATTTTATTTCTCTAGTACTCAGGACACAACACACTCTCACTTTGTTTACAATGTTTCAGCACCTCATTCAACTTATTCTTGTCTTTGTCATGTATGAGCGTGATTTTAACGGGCTGAGTTGTCACTGGCATTGTGACAAATGAACCTATGAACCTCATTTTTCAAACCATTACAGTTTCTAAAGATGGATTACAGGTTTCCACAAACATCTAGAATCTTAGAACAAATATGAATTTTATTAGTTCAAAGCAATAAACAGCTTTTTTTTAATATACTTGCCATTGATAATGTGCACAGCTCATGGTCATGAGACTTTTCGGTGATGCCTGAAATCTTACAAAATTAAAATATAGATTTAAACCACCACTACAACAGTTAAGGTAGCAATTGGGAGTGCTGGTTACTTGCTGTTGCTACCTGTTGGCTAGCAAAGGTGGTAGGCCGTACCATAAATATCTTCACAGTTAGTAACGTGCTGGTCAGACAGCTGAATTCCGTGTGCACAACTGAACTGCTGCGCAGTCGGTCAAGGCTAGTGGGTTTGAATGAGTGTAACTTCTTTCTGAACAAATGTGTAAATGAGCAGCGCCCTGTTTGTTCCCTGAATAGCATTTTTTGATTTACCATGCAGCCCAATTAATTTGAAAGCACTTCTTTCTATCCTTTCAAATAGTAGTAATCATGCTGGGTTTTAAACAGCAAAATGTGGTCAGAGCAAATGTGGCAAACTCTATTTTGGAAAGCAGCTGTGAACTCCACTGCATGCTGAAATTAATGTTTGAGAAGTGCTGCTCTCTTAGTTCTGTTACGGAAGATAGAAGCAAGTATTTTTCAAAAATGCAGTGGAGGTTGCCAGAAAAATGTGAAGATGTGTGCTTTAGGAAAAACCTGATTTATGTGGTTGTCTGCTACCTGCAAGTGTAACTGAGGATAAGGCCAATTAGACCAGGGGTGTTAAAAGACACTGCAGGCTTGCTTTCATACATGCCAGGACACAAAGAACATGAAACTAAAACCAGCTCTTAGTGCACAGCAGCAGAACAAAGGCATCTAGAGAGTATGTTGACCAGACACCCTCCCCAACAGTTTCCTCTGCTTTTTAAAAGAGCCCAGAGATCCAGCCCAAAGAAACTCTCTTTAGAGAGAGATAGCATGCTCACCTATTGAATTTCTCCTGGCTACTGCTGTGGACAAACAACCTGACTAGGTCTATGGGCAAGGCAAGGCTGTGTGAGAACATTAAAGAAATGCAACAGCTTTTTGAACAGCAGCTACAACCTGAGAGACTTCAGGCAGTTATGCCTTAGGTGAAAAGCAACAAACATTAGAAAACAGAGTTGTGCTATCAGCATGATTTAGTCTCTTCTATTTATGAGGACTTCTCAGTTCATATCTTTGATGGGCTGTGGGAGAAAACATTGGATACAGTCTGGTACCCCAGGATGTTGAGCTCTGTACAGTTCATAAACAGACCCGAGGCATAGTGCAGGACTAGGAGACTTAGGGAGGGGAAGTGGATGGTTACAGATACGTATGTCTCTCATATGAGATTTGAAAGCAGAACAGATGGATGTTTTATTTGCAATTCAAAGAGTGCAAGGGAAAATTCCAGGACAGACAGGCTCCCAAGCACCAGGCAACAGTGTTGGGCACAAAACAGCTACCCACAGAACTGTCCAAAAAGTGAAGAGGGAGTTTTCTCCCAGAGTATAACAGCTGGGTAGATTACCCCACATGCTTATTACTAACATTGTAAATAATCTAGAGCATGGCTACATTTTAGGGGAGAGGTGGTTGTAGAATCCAGATGCAGAGCTGTTACCTTTTGAGGTGTTAGTTCTGTTCCTTGTTTTGCTGTGTGTGCTTTGTGAAGCTAAATTATTTTTGTGTTGGTTTCCGTATCCACAATCTAAAGATTAATAATAGGCTATGTTTTAGAGAAATTTGTAGATGCTAGTGAGTTCAGTTGCTTATGTATCTGTAAATTGCACCTGATCTGGAAGCAAAACATACTCTTCTACAAAGCCTGAGTAAGTTTCTTTCACAAGAACAAGCTTTTTATCCTGTCATACAATGTAAAAAGTATGAAAAAGGATGTTATTCACGAAATATTACTTCTCTGAATGTTGTCAACCAGGTGAGACTGCAGAGGAAGAGGATTTGACCAACTTCTTTTAAAATCAGTCTTTTGAGTCAGTGATACAAATTACATTTGGGAAATTACTAATTCACATCTAGATTAAATAAATATCCTAGTGTTGCCAGGAATGTTAAGACAGAAACCAGGTCATATGTCATACTCCTCTATCCAATCAAAAGCAAATAAAAAATGCGTAAGTAGTGTTTTTGTAAACAACAGCAATGAATGGTTAGATTTTCTTCAGTTTTATTCCAATGGGCTGTAGGGGATACATGTGTATCTGTGTTGACTGTTTGTCTGAATTGGCAAAAAACACATTAGAGGCAGGTTTCCTTGCCAACCAGTACATAAATATAATGTTTATGGGGAGGCGGGGGATAAACTAAAAATGTGTATGTGGTTTCATGTTGTTTTTTTTTAAATCTACCAAAATGTCATTTGTATTACATGATTAGAACCTCCCTTAGTTTTCTTAAGTCTTTCATAAGCAATCTGAAATAAAGGACAGAGTTCTTCCCTGTGGTGTGGGCTCTCAGACTGTTCCCTCATGCAGATAAAGCATGAAAACAAGGTCGAGCTATCAAGGCTTTTATTCTTTGTTTACAGAATTATGATATTATACAAGTCATGTGGTGTCGCTGACTCATCTTCCTGCCTATGGATGACCTCTTTTCCTCTCACCTCAGTTAGAGAGGAATAGAGAATATAAGAACAAATACATCCATGTAGCAAAAATACTTCTCAAAAACATTCAGATGATAGGTTCTGTAACAACACAGTGGAATAAAGGTTGGATTTTTTCAGTTGTTTACAGTTTTAATCTCTGGTATTTGATTGGTTTTCTGTCAGCACTTGTTCAGTTACAGAAAAAACCTAAGCAAACAGTGGACACCAACTCAGTGGTTGGTTCATGGCTGCTATTTGAGGTCAGGATGCTTTCGTCATTCCTCTGTTTCTACCATTCCTGTTGCCAAACTGACAAAACATATATAGGCACCTCGGGTCTCTCAGCTTCCTTGTCATTTCACATTTTCACCAAGCCGAAGCACAAATAACAGTTTTGATCCCATGAGTAAATAACTGCTAAGTCAGTGTACGGTGATTCCTCTGAAACCTCCAGATGCCTCCTAGTGTGATTGGTAGATTTGATTAAACGGCACTCATAAGACTGTTGTTGCAGAAGAACGATTAAGCCTAAATTATCTGAAAGACTCTGACTCAGGCTATAAACAATGCAAGAGCTATTGAGAGACCCTGAATCATGAACTGTGACATGATATATCCTGGAGTTCAATAAGCTAATGGTGCTATTAATGACTAAGCTAAAGCAAGGAGAGGTTTTGTTTGCTTCTGATTTCATGTCTTCCACCCTCAGTCTCAGCTGGTGGCAAAACATACAAAAGTACTTTTGAAGCACAGGAGGAGGGAAATACAGAAGAGAACAAAGTAGGAGCAGAGAAGCAAAGGGATTTATGTTTTTGTTTGCATCTGGAAATTTTCCTGATCTCCCTAAGGTAATGACTTTCACAGTGAATGAAAGAGGGAGGGAAGGAGAAAGGCCCACAAGCTCTTGTTGGTGAGGGGAATAAAAAGGGCAGATAAGGAAACAAAAAGCAGAATATAAAATAGAGCCAAGGAAAAAAGGAGAATTTTTTGGTCAGTATTTCCTAAAAATACTCTTAGCAGTACTGGCAGTAGTGTTCAGAGGTTCTTGTAGGAGGAAAATAAAGCCAGTCAGTAGATTGTTTACAAATTGCACTCCTGAAAAATATACAAGAAGAATCTTACCTGAAATTTTCACCTTTATTGGCATAAAGGAATTTATTGATCCAAAGTAGGCAATTCTCCCTCCTGTTTAGTATATGATGATGACAGAGAAGCTGGATAGCTTGCTCCCTTGGGAAAAACATGTTATTTCATAATAAATAAACTGAAATTTTAGTGACAGACCTGACAGAAGGTTTTTTATCTTGTTTTCATCATACCTGAAAGAGAAGAGAAGAAATGGACTGAAGTCTCTCTTATTGTTTTCCTTAAATTAAATGAAAGGAGCAGGGAGGGGGAGGAAGAGAAGGGCCCAATGCTGAGCAACTGAGTTATCCTTCCAGTCATTTTGATAGCAAATGAAGGTGCTTTTCAAGGGTAAGTAACCTAATGAAACCTTATGCAGTGGTCATGGGGAATTGCTGCCAGAACCCAAGAGAAGTGAGAACAAAGAACTGAATATTAATAGAAAGTGTCATTAGGTGTTTCAGTGTAACAAGCAGGTTTTTTTTCCTGATGCATAAATGGCAATTTTGTGAAATATACAGTAGTGACAAGTGATTCATCCTTCCTTAACTCAGTGTCCTTTAAATTATGACAGAACTTAATGCTGAGGGGAGAAGAATGCTCACTCGTCTCTTAGTGAAAAATGCTAGTAGCTAGGTCCTTCTGTTTGCCTTCAAATTGACTGTGAATATGTAAAAATGTTGGTTATGCATGAAGTATGAGGAGATATTCATAATGTGGAGCTGTCTCTTTTTATTAGTATTTAAATAAAGATGAAACTATTCTGTGTGACCACATTGAGACAAAATGAATAGTGAAAGAGGGAGAATCTTTTTAAGTTCTTCCTCACGTTAGGTTTACCTGATTTAAAGCTGATCAGATATCAAAACCATAAAGCACACTCTAAAATTAAACCCCTTAATGGGTTCATTAATACTGTGGTCTGAAATGAAGCTCTAGTGTACCTTGGAATTTGAAAAGAGGCTGCCTGGGAAGCAGAGAAGCTGGGAGAGCTTGCTTCAGAACTGCCGTTGCTGCTGATATACTCAGTGTCACGATATAGCAGGGTGTGACTATCTGTACTCATTGGGAGTATGGGAGTTTGTTGCCCTTACTCATGGAAGGCAGCGCTTTAATTTAAAGCACACATCCTTTTCAGAGCTGCTGCATGTAGGTGATAGCAACAGCCTAAGCTCAGTGACTACTATCAACATGAGTTGTCCAACTGCCGCTAGGCTTGTTTGCGTAATTGGTGCTGGAAACCTCATTTTGAGTAAAGCAGTCATTCCCACCGTGAGTAGTGATTGTTTGCTTTTTTGGCTAAGCTGTACAAAGCTAGAAGTCTATATGTGTAGGGGGATAGGCCTTAATCCAAACTGGCTCTTGAAGAACTACAATAAAAACCAAATAAAGTCTGAGTGCTGATAGTCTTAGTGATTACTGCTCAGAATAACCAGCCTGTAGAGAATCACCAACCAGTGCTACTCTGGACATCTCTGCAGTGGGAGATCAAAAGAACATCGAGAATTGGAAGTAGATCAGACTAAATTACAGGAACTGAGAAAAGGCTACTTTCAAAGCTCAGAGTGTGTCTTAGGAAATGATGGTTTGAATTACCACATCAATATTGCAGTAGACACTAGAAAACCAAATTAGTACACAAGATATTTGGAAATTTTCATGGCTTTCAGAGAAAGATTCAAAATAGAGGAACTCCACTGGAATGAAGCTATGCTAGGTCAGCCAATATCCAGCAAGCTTGAGAGACAACCGTATCATCTGTCACATGTGGTTTTCCTTTCAAGTGTTTTCAGGTTAGGTGTCCAGTAATTGATCTGAGGTGCCAGCTGCATCAAGGCAGAAGGTGTCAACACATTTCAAACACAGCATACATACAGGGTAACAGAGTTTGCAAACGAAGAAAAAGGCACAGAATTCAAACTGAAAATTGAACTGACAAATACCAAAATCTAGTTTTGTTTCCTCCACATAAAATGTACTGCCTGGACAATGAGCTATCAGTGTAACTCCCTATAAACATTTGCTATCGGTGTAACTCCCTATAAATAGCATGTTGCATTTATTACTAACCAGGTGTAAAATCCTCTGGCTTTCAAAATGTTGTGAGCATATTTTACCGTCCCCTGGAAAACACTGCTTTTTTTTTTACCCTGGTATCCTCATGCTGACAAAGTCCCATCCCCTCATGTACTATGAGCATTTCTAATTAGATCTTTTGCTGTCTGGTTTGTTATCAGTGACAAATAGACAGGTGTATATATATATTTACCATTTAATTGAGTATTCTGGACATGGCACCTCTACGTGTGTGTGTGTATTTACAGCAGATATGTATAGGACTCTCAGATCTCTATGCCTAGCAACAGAGATTTTTGGGAAGGTTTTGTCCATGGTAGAGAAGATCAAGTTAGGGAATATATTGTGTAAACTGGATGTGTGAAGTCTGTCAGATAAAACAGGTTCCATTCAAGAATACTGGTGAAGCTGGCAAATATTGCAAAGCTGAATTCTTTGACAGGTGGTGGTAATCAGGGTAGGTTTCTGGTGATTGGAAAGAAAGGAATGGTGTGCTCATTCTAAAAAAATTACATCTGGCAAACTACAGGATGCATCTCTTAGACCCTGAAAATTGTGGAGTAAATTCTCATAGACATTACTTACAGACCTGGGGAGGATGAGAAGGGGATTGGGAAGAGCAAATGTAGATTTGGGGCAAATTTTAGGTGATCAGCCTGAATGTCACCTGTACTGAAACTATTTCTTCTACGAATGAGGAGAGAGCAGTGGATTTGGATGTTAGAAAAAAATTCTTTACTGTGAATCTAGTGGATTTGCCCAGGGAGGAGTCTGGGACCCCATCCCTGGTGATATTCAAGGTGAATCTTGACAGGACTCTGGGAAACCTGATCTGTTGAGGATGTTCCTGCTTACTGTAGAGGGGATTGGACTAGATGACTGTTGGAGATCCCTTCCAACCCAGACCATTCTATGATTCTATGACTCTGATTTATTACTCTGAAAGTAAGGCTTTCAGCACTGTCTTTTGCAGTATCACCATAACAAACTCTAGGAAATACAGACTAAAATGAGCAGAACTACAAAATGGGCGAAAAAGTGGCAGATCTGTCAGGCTCAAAAGGCCAGCAGTTAGCAATTTGGCTGCAGGCTTATTTTAAGTGTTGTTCCTCATAAGTAATACCTGTAGTTGCCACTACTTAATGCCTGCAGCAACAACTTGATAAACAAGACAAAGTATACCTTCAGAAGGGTCTCAGGTGACGCTAACTTGGAAAAAGCTGATGACATGCTGGAAGGTCACAGTCCTTCAGAAGGGCCCCAACAGAGGCCCCACTATCATTCAGAGGCTTCTGGCAAGTTGAAGGGATTGACCTGCTAGGAACCTAAGTAAGCTCAAGGCACAGCTTGAGGCTGGTAGCCCCAAAGAGAAGGGGCTGAATCCCAAGGGGCAAGAAAGCAAGCACCAGTCAGGAGTGTACCCATGCATCGCTGAAAGCCAACCATGTGCTGAGCAAGTATGGGCAAAGCCCTGTTGCCCTCTGATCAGCAGTTTGGGAGGCTTCATCTAGAAGAACATATACCCAGTTTTAGGACAACTCTCAGAGACCATAGAACAGAAAGAACCAGAAACAGCATCAGGACAGGAGCCAACAAGTTGGAGCAAGGGCTGAGGCAACTGGGTATTAGGAAAAATGCTTCCCAATGAGTTGGGCTGTCCCAAAAGAGGTTGCAAAAAATCGGTCTCTGGAGACGCTTAAGATTTCACAGGAAGAGGTCCTGTGCCACTTGGCCAAGCCTTAAAAGTAGCCCTGCTTTGACTAGGGGATTGACCAGAGATTTTTAGGCTCTACTGATCTGCATTGCCTTTGAGTCTCTACTGGGTTGGTTGGTTTGCTTTTAGTAGGGTCTACAATTGCATTTATTTATTTACTGTGGTAGGGAACCTTTGCACTGTCCAACACACAGTGGATGAATGTGTGTCTGTGACAGATGCAGACACATGCATAAACCGCTTGATACGCATGAGCAGGTCTGTAAGTTCAGGCAGCAGTGTAAATACCTGTTGTGTCCAAGTATCTGGACATCTATCTTTGTCTCTTGATATTTCCTAAAGGAACTTCCTCCCGCTTTTCAAGATCATCCTTCCCCTTCTGGGGCTTCAGAATCTGTTCACAGAAGGGACTGTTTATAGTCAGGGCTGTGCAAGTAACAAAGATGTGGGTAAGAGAAAACCTACTTGCTCATCAAAATATCTCACCTTGGAGTTGAGAAGTTAAGATAATTACACACGCAGATGTGCGTGCATACACAGAGGGAATATTTTATTTTGGCTTTAACGTTTGCTGATATTTTAAGCTGTGTCTACATGTCCTTCTCAGGCTTATATATTTGATAAAATTATTTGAAGAGTGGTCCTATTTTCAAACTTTTTAAAAAATTTTAAACCCTTCCCAGTGAAACATAGTTAGATGCAGTGATGGTGCAGTATTTTGTATACCTTTTAATTCCTTGGTTGAGATTCTTTCCAACCCTTTCATAATACTCACTCTCATTTCGCTAACTGCTGACAAAAATGCCATAAGTCCTGTTTATTTGTATAACTCATAATGAAGTTTACTATTTCTCTCATGGTTTAGTAAGGGGAGGGAAAAAAAAAAAAAAAGAGAGAGAGAGAGAGAAAGGTTATATAAACATAACTCCATTTAAACCAGAAAAGCAAATGCACCAGCGTGTTGTAATGAGAGCTATTAAAATAATTAGTCCCTATCCTAGGATGATTGCAAAGGAAAATAAGTAATGAAAGTGAAACATAACAACTGGATTATAAAATGAACAACCAGCATAAAAACTGAATGAGTCAAAAGTTTAAACCAGAGTGTGACTGAATTGCAGAATAGTGTAGGAGGAAATGTAATTGTGCTTATTCCTTGTCACTTTATTTGAACTGAATGTCTTTGAAAAGTCTGAGACAGGCATGAGGAGTTTGTGCTTTCCAAAATGTATCATCATATCTGATTTCAGGACAGTTAGTGGGTCAAACCTTGCCTAAGGCGATCGTAGCAGTTAGATCCTTAGAGGAATGGGATAAAATGTCTGCATTCCTGCTTTGATTTGATCTCACTTCTTATTTTACTGCCTACTGACCGGGTCTGCTACAGTGTCCAGTGCTGCCTCATACTGAGAGGAAAAAAGTAAGGATAATGGAGATGCACCTCTAATGCCAACTTTTCCTTCAGCCTTATGAATCTTAACAACCATGATGCTTACAATTGGCCTTTTTTTTGGTGTACATGTGCATATATTCTTATGCCTTTGTCATACTCTTGCCTTAAAACTGTGTCAAGCAAGAAAGACATTGTGTGGTAAGAAAACATTCCTTGTAATGCCATGTGGAATTTCAAAGTATGCGCTGGTCAGATGGATATCTTGTCCTTTGAATCATTAGATATTTAAATAAAAATATTACCCTTTAGACTACTTTAAAGAAAAATTACTTTAGAAACAATCACAACTTTTGAATTCCATCTGGTTCCTGCAGAAGCCTCTGTTCAGTTGCACTGTCAACCTATAAAAAAGATTGAGATGTGCTTGGGCAGTAATGAGTAGATCAAAGAGAGCTGGACTAATCTGTGGTCCAGAATGTCCACCTGTAACCACATCTCCCCCAGAAATATTTTTTCCACAGTGTTTTATGTTCACTATATAGCAATACAATTAAAAAGTCCATTTAGAAGACACTGTGTGTGTGTGTGTGTGTATTTCCCAGAAAATATTTAGTGAAAATGTATAGGATCAGGCTAAATAGTGTTTCAAGAATCACAAATCGGTATTCCTGAAGAACTGAGACCCAAACACAGATCATCTGTATGGACTCTTTAGCCCAGATGCTTAAGGGAAAGCAGTTTTTATCCTGATCTCTGAAAAGCTATACTACTAAGAACAATGCTTCGTGTGAGTTACGAACAAACTAGCTCTACTACATAATATAAATAATGGCTCTTCAGTTTTTTCATTCCTGAAGATAGAAAGATTATATACTCGTATATGAATACTTCTAACTGTGTTGACTTGTCCTGGTATTTGAAGTCATCTGGGGAAGCAAACCAATTGCATTAGGTTTGATCAAAACTAAACCTTCTCTGAGTCAAACAGAGGCTGCCAAACTAAACGTGCTGGACAAGTTGCAGCAGAGTTAAGACCTGTTCTTTCAGCTGTTGCAGGGTGTGGTGCTTGGGGAGTGAGAGAGTGTCTATACATACTTACACAGACTGTATAAAGTATCCCAAGTGTGTAGGAGGCTGGCAGTCATCCTGTATCTGCTTGCCTATGTGACCTTGCTTCCAGGGGGATTTGCTTCTGGGGATGCTGTGTTTAGTAAGGTATACCAGTCACCAAAGGGACAAGCAGTGAGAGCTCAGCAGTGGGCTGTTGGTGAGTTGGATTGCAAATAGTGGGCTGTGAATGAATCCAAAGACTTCCAAGTGACACAAAAGGCAGATACTCGTTGGTCTTCAGTGCCTGGTGCCTACTTGCTTGGCACAAGGCTAAAGAATCTTACTTGGATCATGGTTTGTAAGATAAAATAAGAAACCCTATTTAATTTAAATTGACATGTTTCTTTCAAAGTGCTGTACTTTCCCTATTATTTACATTCAGTCTAATCCTGTGGCAAATCAGCTCTAGGGGATGTAGCTACAGCCACACTGACATTTACATTTCATTTGTTTATACTGGATCTGAAGTTGTGTCTATGCATTTTACCAGTGCCTGCAGAAGATGAGAATAGCTTTAGGAAAGAGTCTGCACATTGATGAAAGAGCGGGATGTGTGCTTTTCATAACTGTATTCCTGACTCATTATTCACAACACAAAGAATTCTCTTGTGGCTTTCCACTTCTTATGTGGTTGGTGTACCACTCCCACCTTCGAAAAGTCTCAGCCACTCAAATACATAATTTTCTAAATTATAGGCTGTAAAATTAAAGGTTACATTTCAGTTCCACAAGTGAACCAAGTTACATGGCAGTTTTAGAAGTGTGTGCGTACTGGTTCAGAAATTAGGCACTGAAAAACCCACCTTAAAACTACCTAACACTGAAGTTCAGATATAAATTCATTAACAACAGAAAATTCAGAAGCTGTTGCTGTGATCTGTAATTCCACTCACCATCCTGCAGCACAGGTTTTACCATGTACAGGATCAACCAATGCCCTAAGGAAGGGCTGTCCTGCTAGGGTAGTAGAAGGGTGAAGTAATTATTATTAGGACCATTAAAGCTTGGCATTTCTTGATTTTTATACCTTTTCCATTAAATGTTTAATTCGTGAGTAACCAAGGAGTGCTAAACCAAAGCATTTTATTTACCAAGATTATTTTTTAGTGCCATACTCTAGAGAACGTTTGCCATCCCCATTACCTTGAAGTAGTTGTGATTTTTCACATTCCTGTGAGTTAGAGAAATAACTTGTCCTCATTTTATGATAGAAGCATGGAGGCACTGAAGGTTTGAGATCCTCAGTCACCTTCTAGGGTAGCTAGCTTTCACCCTTTTGTGGATTAATAGGCCTTAAATATTCCTTAGTTATAATGGAAAAAAATACGTAGGCTCAAGAAACTGGCCCGAGGACGTTGAGGTGCTTGTGCGTGTCCAGAGAAGGGCAACGAGGCTGGTGAGAGGCCTCGAGCACAAGCCCGATGAAGTGAGACTGAGGGAGCTGGGATTATTTAGCCTGGAGAAGAGGAGGCTCAGGGGGGGACCTTATTGCTGTCTACAACTACCTGAAGGCTGGTTGTAGCCAGGGGGAGGTTACTTTTTTCTCTCAGGCAACCAGCACCAGAACAAGTGGACACAGTCTCAGGCTACGCCAGGGGAAGTTTAGACTGGAGGTGAGGAGAAAGTTCTTCACTGAGAGAGTCATTGGCTACTGGAATGGGCTGCCCAGGGAGGTGGTGGAGTCACCGTCCCTGGAGGTGTTCAAGGCGGGTTTGGACGTGGCACTTGGTGCCATGATCTAATCTTGAGGTCTGTGGTGATGGGTTGGACTTGATGATCTTTGAGGTATCTTCCAACCCTGGTGATACTGTGACCCTAAGAACTCTTTATTGCTGGTACAAGAGGAGCTCTATATTACTTGGTTTTTAGTAATCTATATGCTGGGATGGGGGTGAACGGAATGGGGCCTTAAGTCAGGATGGACCATAAATGAGGATCACAGGTCTACTGCAGTGTCCTGTGATGACACAAGTGTGGCGCCCACAGCACCTCTCTGGAGCGCCTCCCAGAGCACCCTGTTGTGGTCAAATCTCTGTTGCAAGCAACCTGATGGAAGAGCAGTCCTGTCTCTCTCCACAGGGAAAACCCAAATATCTGGGAAGCTGTTTTCTGCAATTGTAATACAAAACAGAGAACACTAATCCAATGATGTGCAAGAAAGAGCTAATTCCATGCTAATAGGTGAGATTTGTGAATGTCTGGGTGCTGTTAAGGTTTATTGAATGGTAGCCTGGTACAAAGCTGATGGTGAGCTATTGATAAAATGTTAGATGGTATTCATAGGTATTAAGATTGAATTTGATGTGTTATTTTAATGCAGTCTCTGTACTTCCATATTTTAATAGTTTATCATAAACATGTAAATTACAGAGTCAGTAAGTGCAACAAAAGTACTGTGAAGAAAAACTGATAAAATGGATGAGCCTTGAGATCTGAGTCCAACCAATAAATCTACAAGGCTACTTTAAAGGTCTCTTCAAAGTGCCTTTTCACTGATTCTGAAATTAGTCCTGTTTTGCTGCAGAACTGACGGGGACATGTCAGTGAGGAACTTGATTAGGTTGGAAAAGGGCAAGTACTGATGTTTAAGGCCCTTTGCACATCAAGATTCTTCAAGTGACTTGCTAACTGGACCAAACTGGAAATAAAGTAGAAGTACATGGGATCAAAACAAGTAATCTGTAGCATGTTATCTGCCATTACCTCTACTCTGCTTCCCATTTTGTTGCAAACTGAGAATGCCCTTTTCTCTCACAGTTATGTTGCGTGTTCTTCTCTTGTTAGGATTGTGAACAGGGTCACATCTCACTGGGAGAGGGTACTCAAGCAAGGCCTTGGATGCTCTGGGAAAGTACAGCAGGCTAACTTATGCTGGAAGTCTAAAGCTTCCTGAACAAAGTAGGCTGTGGAAAGGCAAACTGTAATGACAAGTACATTCTTTAAATAAATGGAGGCATAACCAACAGGCATTCCACATCACACTCTGCTTTTTTTCCAGTTCCAAGGAGTATACTTCAAAATTAGGAGAGTTGAGTTTCATGATGACAGTGATTCTGTCTTGCTGTCACTGTGCTACAGCTGACAGTACTAAATTTCAGTGGTGTTTTTTACTTTTTTGTCATTTTTAGTGAGAAAAATTTATGAAGTATTATTTTGAAGGGTAAAAATGCTGTATGAATGAAGAAAAAAATAAATATGTTTACAGATGGGGGGCTATCTATAAGAAAATGATGATCTATCTGTACATTCATTTTTGCCTGGAGGGGTTTTAAAATCTGAAGTAGGAAAATAAATGGTGGCAGAAGAAAAACTTGAATGTACAGAAAATATTTTTAAGAGATTGATTTCTAGGCAGTGAATAAACATTTCCAACTTAAGGTGAATTTAATTTTTAAAAAATATATATATAAAGTAAATTATAATTGCCTTCAAAATGTTGTTTAAAATAGAAGCATCCATTGATCTTTTACGCACAGATGATGATAGGGTGCATCTTAGATACATACAATGTAATAAATGTGTAGCATTCATCAAGTTGTAGGATCTTTAATCTCTGAAAGCAATTGCTATATTTAACATTAATGTGTGCTAGGAACTACTGCCAAGCCTTATTTGTAATCTAGGAGGCAGATAAGCCATGTTATAATGTTATGTATTCTTGAATGTATGTCTTGATTATTACAGTTTCATTGCCAATAGTGAAAAACAGGTTTGGAATGCTTATTTTAGGAAAAAACCCAAACAAACAAAAAACAGTCACTCAAACCTTCCAAAGTTCTTCTGTTCCTGGGTTCTTGCATTTGGGAGACCTTTATATAGGCAAAGAAAAGAATTGCTATAATGTGTATTTACGGTCTTCTCTTTAAAAAATCACGTATGTTGTATTATTTTTTGCTGACAGTAAGGAACTGGTGCATTTCTGTGGGAGTCTTGTCAGTATGTCAAGAGAAAAGGTATATATTATGTCCAAACTTCATTAAGAGATGTTTCTATGAAGACCTCTAAATGAAACTCACTGTTCATACCATTCATTCACTCAACTACTTTCTCCATTTGGTTTCCCCTGATTATTTAGAAAAAACTGTAGTTTTAGAGAGTGTAATTCAGTATTACTCATCAGCTTTAACTTCTGCTCTAGAAGTAATTTAACAAATATTTCAGCTAGATTTTCAATTTGGGCATTATAATTTCTTTGGATTAAGCTGTTAAATATGGAATTGCATAGGGCATATAGCTGTCAGCTAATGTAAATCATCATAGCTGTAAGTCAACAGAACTACAACAGCTTACACTTACTGAAGAACTAGCCCCTGAAGTCTATAATACAATTATTTTAAAAATCACTTTCCTTAGTCTTGTGCTAATATCTTTCCAAATTGTGAAAAAATGTTGCAGGTTTCCAATACCATTTTTTATCCGTACATTTGTCTCTCAAAACCTTTGAGTATCGAATTGCAGAGTGGTTATCACAGTGGCCCAATTTAACTTCAGAACAAGGAAATATTTTGAATTCTGGAACTGCTCTAGGTCATGTGAGACAGTTGTGGCAAGTAATATTTCTTTAACATTTCAGTGTGTACCCCATTCACAGCTGTTGCAAGGTACGAAATACGCTACATCCAGGCTCTACCACCTGTTGTGGGCGATTCTGAACAGAGCAACTTAATGGAGATGCAAGATGTTTTGCCTACTTGCAAAAGTGGTATTATGTGCATTTCATTTAGCAACCACTTACAGCCTTTCTTTCATGTTGCTGTTTTGTGTGATAAATTCTTGGTTTTGTAGCACTGACAGAGGTTAGAAAATTGGAAATTTATAGATACCTTTTCCTTAGTCTTTTGTATCATGTTCCTTCTCAGCTGCATTAGGCCCAGCCCCAACTGAAGCTCTTTGCTTCTACAATAAAAGTGAACAAACACTATCTCTAGTTCTACCTCTGCAACCACTCTTTTTTGAGAATGAGGGGGAAAGAAGCACTGATGACTGTCTGCATTCTATTCAGCTCTGCCCCATCAGGTGCAAGACCTGTGTCGCTCAAAAGAGAGAGTATGTGAGAATTGCTGATGTGTGAGTACTAATACTCATCTGAAAAAAAGTTCCCTTCCCTTGAAATCCTTCCCATTCTCGAAGGTCTTCTGAGTTCTCACTGGTGTTTTCAGAAACATCAGAATGTCCTGCTGCCATTTCTTTTTGCAGAGTCTGCTGCCTTTGTAGGTGACAAACACTTTGTCATATGGACTTTATTTTAAACTATTGTACATTTTTCTGAAATTTTGTGGGTTCTGATTCTTGAGGAGAGTGTTGGCAGGTGGTCATTAGAGGTCAGCAACTGAAGCTGGTCATCACCTGTGGCCTGTTACAGTAAAGCTGTTTTAGCTGGTGGCCTAGCTTTGCCTTTTCTGCTGTAGTCATGTTTTACACCACAAAGTAGCCCTAATCCACACTGGGTTGCTGAGTATCAAAGTGCGAAATATATTCAGAGCATCAAATAGAAGCTGTACATTGGTGAGCAGATTAATAGACTGTCCAAGTATCCCTAACCTTTTGTCAAGTGAAGCTTTTGTAGCCTGCAAATTGCCTCCAGCTCTTCCTTTTTCCTCTCCATGCTATATAGACTGCTTCTAAATATTGATGTCTCCAGTCCACTATCATGAGAATCAAGATTTTTCTGTTCAGAGAGCTGCAACTTTTGTTTCAGCTCTTCTCTTTACCTTCATTAATAAAATCCTATTTTCTTTGACTTCCTGGATTCCTTGTCATAGTTTTCTAATCTTTGAAAACACAACTGCTAAAGTCATCCTTCTTTCACAGTCGGAAGTGAAGTGATGACAGTCAGAAAAAGTTGCCCTTACTGATCTGATAGAAATCTGTGTTGTATACAGAAAGAATATACATTTGTTTGTCTTCTCATCCCTTAAGTATTGCAGAAGACTAGAGGATAAAGACCAGGGACACTAAAGTGATTTCTCTGAGTGTACGTGAGCACACTGCACTTGATGTACATATGCCTATGTAGGAATTCAGTACCAGCAGACAGCATCTGGGCAGTCATTCTTGCTGTGGCAGACAACCATACAGTAGATACGGTTGTCAGAAGAATTCTTAATCATCCCACATCACCAGAGATCATATTTCTCCACACTTAAGAGAAATTTAAGATTGTAGTAAAAAATCTAAAAGCTTCACCTGTAACATGTTCCATGCAGAAAGCGTGAGAATGGAGGCTATTACTAGTCTTCCAGGTCTGTGTACTAGTGAAGTAACTCCTGTGTGATCCCAAGGAGCTGATCATGCCCTAAAATTACTGTTGGGGCAAATAAAACCCCTCTGATCCCTGCTAATCTGGCTTGGAAGACAGATGTCCTAGTGATCCTAAGTCTGATGAATGGCTTAATCCTTTTTGTGTGAGCAGGACACCATTCATCTGAGAATTTTGCGTCACTAAGAACACAGCTGTACTCTGTTTACATGCTGGGTTTTGTGTCATCCCACTTCCAGAACCCAAGTGATATACTAAGGAAGGAAAATTCCTTTCTGTTCTGCACAAGTTGTAGTCTTGAACCATGAAGTTAATATAAGTGTAATGCAGATACTCAGCAGTCTGGTTGACTCTCAAAACTGTTTGCATAGCATTGAGGACTGGATTTGCTAGGAATCAACCCACAGAATTAATTTCTTGATTTTAGAAATTCTCTTAATTTAATTTTCTGTCCTTTCTGTAGGTATATTTTGCTTGCTCTCTTGCTTCCATAATCACATTTACAAGACTTTTTTTAGAATTTCATTCTTAAATCAATAAAACCCTTCCACTTTCTAGTCCAGATTTATTTGCGACCAGTTCATTGCCACAGATACCAGACCAATGATGAAAACTTCTGAGCTGAGATCTTAGGAGGCCAGAATGACCCTGACTATTTTCCCAAATCTGTCTACACCCAAGATAAATTATTAAGTCTCTGTGGTATCAAAACATCTGAAATTTTTGAGCAGGAAGATTTTGAATGAAAAGCAAACAGGAGGTCTTGCAGATGTTTTTGTTCTCCCAGTTCTCAGCAAGTGCTGAGTTCCAGTAGTTTCTCTCACCTCACTATTTTCTGCAGTGCTGTGTGGTACTGTTTTATATAATTACCTTAGAAAATATCTACCTGTTAATGCACTTACCTTCTCTTCATTTTAAATGCATTTATTAGTATTTCTCATTGCTGTAATTGTTTCTTTTGTCCCTAAAATCATCCACCAGCTTTAATTAAACCCGTGAGCCTAGAGAATTTGACAATTTAATTGTTTTAAATGCAGCCTTATTGCCAGGAAGGGTTTCCCTACAGCCCTCCCAGCTGTCGTTTTTACAGAGGAAACAGCTTTGGGTGCTGTTTTCAGGTGTTTTTTTCTTCAATGGACTTGACATTTAGCAATAATTGAAATGAACTAATTTAAATGACCACTTAGTGCAAAACAAACTAAACCCAGTCTAAATAAAAACACGTTCTTTTAATCACTCTTTTAAAATAAACTTACAATTAATCAGAGCCTGTTGTACAAAAAATATGATCTGTTCAGATCTGTGCGATCCGTAATTGCCACACTCAAAGAGTTCTCAATTTGGAGTTTTTATTTTCTTTTTTTCACACAAGGTTTAAGTATTATATCTCATGATCCAAATCCTTTATGTTTTTTATAGAATACTTCAAGTGAAACAATGCATCTTTTACCACTGAAACCAGAATAAATGGTTCCCTGAAAGATTTATTTTAAGTCAGATGCATTTGTCATTCTATATTGATAATCTTTGCACTTCATTATCATATTCAACTCACCATTTATATGTAGATGACACAATCATTTATGGTAATAGATTATACTAGAAGAAAGCTTAATATTATCTTCAAGCTCATTTAAATGAGCTTTAAGATCATCTGGCACAATCTAAATTACTATTAAATATTAATGAAACAAAGATCGTATTATTTGGCTCAAAACAGAAGTTGAGTAAACTGAACAACTGGCAATCAATGTGACCTTGGAGACAATTAGCAAATGTCAGTTGTGAAGAATATGGATACATCATTTTTCATGGTATGACTAAACTATTGATTATCTGTGAAGATTTGAAAGAAAGCTGAGAACTTTATTTGGGCTCAGAAAATTTGTTGACTTAGGGGGAGAGGAAACATTTGTTTTCTTTCATTTTCAGTTTGTGTTATATATTTTGGATTTTATTGATTGCTCCATAATATTCATTAGGAAAGACAACATTTTAAACTTGGTTATCTAGGCAAATTTGCTTTGATTTATACATTTCATAAACATCACCATCTGTCATTTTAGCCACAATTGGCAAAAATATAGAAAACTGCCAGCGTTTCATCGGTACTTTGTCCTTCTACTCCCATTCCCTGTATCAGATAAGTTACAGTTCTAAGTCTTCCACATTTTCTGCAACAGAAAAATTAGTAAGAAAACTAGTATCTCTCCCTCTTTATCTAGAACCATACAGCTGTGAATTTGATGAGCAAGTCAGGAGATTCAGGTAGATGCATTTTGTGTTTATTTTTATATAGGTCTGATCCTGCGATGTCCTGAACATTTTCTGGCAGAGGCAGATGTATTCAAAGGCAGTCTATGTCAATTTGTGAGATGACAGATAAGGGACTTAGTACTTTCCAGGAGATGTTCTCTTTCTTAGAGACTGGGGTTTATAATCCCGTAGAGAAAAAAAAAAAAAACAAAAATGTGATCTCTGTATCATTCAGGTTATTAAAATGCAGAAGACCTCTTGCATTTAAATACTGGAAATCCACCTCAGTTTTTTTTCGCATTAATACATCTATTGTCTCACAAATGCCAACTCTTTTGATGTTATAATGAATCTCATTGTAAGAGATATTGTTTGTTACCCACTTTATGTGCTACACGTAATCAAGAGCAATGCAGAAATGTTTCCCATTCAGGGCATCTACTATTCCTTAAGATTTTTCTGGGGATCAAGCTGAGCATAGTTTCCTTTAAGTGTTTGCATTTAGGTAAGGGGTCTCAGCCATTTATTTCAGTCTTATCTGGATCTTAGCTACTCTCCCATTAAAAAGCTTCTGCATCACCATCAGGAGTTTGAGACCTACTGTGACAACAACGTGTGGGTAACAAGGAGGGTGCAACCATTTGATTTGTGTATTTAGGAATGAGGCAGGTTTAGCGCAGCTGAGGAGCCGTAGGCCAGGACAGAAAACTGAGTTTAAAAAGACAGTGAGGGTTAGGATTTGGGTCTGGGAAAGGCATTAATTGTGGGAAAGCTTATATATGTAGCAGGCAGAAGTCTCTAAATATGTGGAGGGATGTATGCCCTCCAGGGGTACAGAAATAAGGAGTAAAGAGGGAAAACAGGAGGAGAAAGCAATGAAGTAGAAGATTGTTGGAGGAAATGAGGCAGGGGCAAGATAAAGGTTTGGGTTTTATTGCCGAGATTACCAGAAATTCAGCTATAAAGGAAGGTTCTATTGGGTGATGAGCTGGGACAGTGAATATCAAACAGGCCCATCTGATGTCCAGTTCATTAGCTCACCTGCAGCAAAACGTCTGGCAAGCAGTGTGCTGCTCTGCTATGCCCTGCCTCTCTGCTCTGCCTCAGTGTGTTCTGGTCTGCCTCGTGCTTCAGACCAGCAAAGCCCTGTTGTTTTGGGCTTGAACTACCTGGAAGCTTAAGTGCCTCAAGTTTACCAGGAAAAGGCGTTAAATGCCACATGACATGGTGAGAAGAGCCACCAACATCGTGCTCTCTGCATATCTTCAAGAGATCCTGCCTGCACCTCTGCAAACCTCCGTGCCAAGAGGAACCAGGATCAGGTCAAAGATCATCTACCTTTCTCCCAGCCTGGGAAGATCTACAAGCCTCTCAATGGCTACCAAGACACCAACAGAACTCCTCTCAAGTGTTTGGGTACTGTCTGGAAACTGTAGTTAACCCCAAGAATTCAGAGATAATACTTTGTGAGTAAATATTCATAAGGCTCTCTATAACTGAATTCTGTTGTGCCGTCTGCCTGAGCAGAAGGGAGCCCCTCAAGGGGCCCCTCAGGTCTCCCTCAAGGGGCCCCTCAGGTCTCCCTCAAGGGTGAGCAGCATATTGGCCACAAGATTCTCTTTCCTAAATAGTTAATGTTTGTTATATTATTGCTAGTTATTTCTAAAGCATCCTAGATTCCCTGTTTATTTCACTCTGTGTAATACTTTCTGTGACCTTGCAAAGAACCTATTATTATTTAAAAATATTATTTGTAGTGAGATTGCTAAAGCTCAAAATTAATAAACTATATTAATTTTGGAATAGATCCCACCCATACCGTTACACAAATATAGCAAAATATAAAATGGATTTTAAAACAAGGGCTGACCTTTCTGTCTTACTCTTTAGTTTATTATCTCTTCTATTTTGTAGCTGAGGTTGATCTGGCTTCCACAGTTGCTGAAGGGGAGTTGTAGTAAGGTGGGGGTCAGGCTCTTCTGCCAGGCAACTTGTGACAAGATGAAAGGGCATGGCCGGAAGCTGTGCCAGGGGAGATTTAGGTTGGATGTTAGGAAGCACTTCCTGATGGAAAGGGTAATTAGACACTGGAATGGTCTACCCAGGAAGGTGGTGGAGTTGCTGGAGGTGTTTATGGAAAGATCGAATGTGTCACTTAGTGACATGGTCTAGTCAGTGTGGTGGTGTTAGGTCATAGGCTGGACTTGATGATCTCAGAGGTTTATTTCAGTCTCAATAATTCTGTGATTCTGTAAACTGCTGAAATTATGGCTAGAAAAAACAGGAGGGGAGAGGGAAGAGTTTGTACTTTCCCTCCTATAGGTGTTTCAGAAAGGTTACTGTAATCTGTCAGAGCAATTATAGGGAGAAAGAGGTTTGTGGTTTATTTATCTATTTAAACATGTTTTCTAATTCAAAGTTGCACTTAATTTTCTCACTGGGTGTACTCTGACCAAGGCTTCTTAAAGCATCTACTTGCTAATGGCATTCAGGGCTCTTGCCTAAATTGCCTCCAGACATTGTACCTGAAAAAAGCACCCTTTCCACCATGGCCCAGCTTCTCTCTGAGCACTCAGATCTTTCCTTCCTATGTAACTGAGAAGCCTGAGCTTCCTGGGAAGGGGCAGCCCATGTCTGACTATAAAGATAGTGAAACCACCAAACTGTACTCTTGAGCTCAGCCTGATCAGTCCCTCCTGACCTTTCCATTCTGGACTGTCTGACTGTAAATGTTGAATGCTTCACATGGAACTAGAAACAAAGGAACTTTTGAGGGAGAAAAGAAGGTAGAGAGAGGATCAATAGGCATATGGGTAATTTTACTGGGGCTTGTATACCTATCAAAGACATATATTTTGACAGTGTACTAATACTGCTCCTGTATTATGCTGAAAATGGATGCTGGGAGACTGGAATGCTTAAAATAGTTTCCTAAATCAATGCTTAGGCATATAAATAGAAACAGTTTGATTTCCAGCAGTGTTGAGTATTCTGGTGATGCCAATGTGGAAGAAAATGTTTTGTGTACAAAATTGCACTGTAACAAAATATGGAAGTTCAAGAATTGTTATTTACAGACAACCAGTTAGAATCATAATCTTCTTTTGGGTCAACTAGGCTTGACTTCACTTGGCTCATCTCATATTTGACCTCCATCTTTCATGGCTTTATTGATTTGATTTGATTTTAAAGTAGTTATTAGATATTTATGTTATTAGATAGTTATTATTAGATATTTATGTCTACCGTTTGAATCTAACTTTTATTGTGAGATTAGAACAAGGAAGTGTGGGTCTTTGCAAGTTTCATACTACTGCACTTCTGCTGTGTGCTTTGTAGAGATGAAAAGTCTGTTGCCATACCACACAGATCCTGTGGCTGATTCCAACTCTTCCCGAAGATGTGATTCACAGAGCTCCTAGTTTTCACAATAACAATCCCTGCAATCCTTTCTAAAGGAGTGTGAGTGTGTAAGATAAATGTAGCTGAAGTTATTACAACCTTAGCCTCTACATACTACTATTTACTTCCAGAAAGACCTTTTGTTTGGCTGCTCTTGCTTTTCTCACATGGATTCTGGATGGACCTCACAGTAGTACAGTTGCTTTCCCTGATCTGCTTCTGTCTTCTCCCTATAAATTCCTGCAAATGTTTTCTGTAAAAACCTTCAGCCTACTCTGAAGTTGGTATACTGCTGTGAGGAAACATTTGTTTTAACACTTCTCCCAATAATGGAGGATGGTAAGTGGACCAGAAGACCAGAGTTTATAAGCACTGATAAAGACATGCTCAGATGTACCTGATATTTTACGTTATTTGCATATCCATCTAAATGCAGGTTTTG
>VWZE01025227.1:0-15262 GCA_013396675.1 Eubucco bourcierii | reverse complement strand
TCAGCACCCTGGGATGGATCCCATCTGGTCCCATGGATTTATGGGTGTCCAAGTGGTTCAACAGGTCCTCAACTAATTCCTCATGGATTTCCAGGGCAATTCAAGTCTGGAAAGCCAGTTGTTGCTGCACAATCAAGAATTAATGGAGAGAGAAGCAAAGAAGCACACATCATTTGGCAAAACTGCTTACCAGTTACTTCCACAGTGTTACTGCCAGCTCTGCTGTTGGACAACATTTGGAGTGTTTGGATACATTGGACATCTCAGACAGTAAGAATGGTAGGAAATTAAACTCTAAATCTGTACTGCACTAAACGCAATGTAAACATTTAAATTTTTTTTCCTTCAAAGTAATCCTTTCTGCCTCTGGAAAATAATCCCATATACTGTGCATGAATCTATAACTTCAAAACTTTCAGAATGCTAAACAAGCGCAAAATAGAATGGCATCTTTAGCTCATTTCCAGAAGTAATTACAGCTTTCAGTTTCAAACTATTATTGTTTTATGGCTAGCTCTATTTTATAGGATTTGGTGTGTTTGGGGTTTGTGTGATGTCAAGGTAACTCTTAACAGTGCCAGAAGCTGGATTAATAATTTTCCTCTACAACATAGGAAATTCTTGTTCTATTTCTCTTAGTTTTTTATTCTAAAAAGTTGCACTCACTTTGCCTACATGCACATATTCATTGATGCAAAGGTAAATCAAGAAACTTGTCATTTCAAGGTGGTATTTTTTTCAGAGAGACATCTATATAACAACACTTTTAAATGGGCCAAGGCATACTGAGGAATTTAAACCTCATTTCTTTAAATTTCTTTTTTAAAATAACAGCTAAGTTTCTAGATAATGTTTAGTGATTTTTCAGCTTTGAATGACCTCAACAGAATGCTCAAGGCACTAGCACTTGCTTTAACTTAGGTAAGGAGGTTTTCTGAGGCTTATCTTCCCTGTGAATAAAGATAAATACCTGCAGAGAGTGATTCAGAATAGCAGCCTAACTCTAACTGCTCTGATTCATCTGCTGGAGGAGTGCATCTATTTCCCTTGACTCCATATAGAATTTGCAAACCTATTCCCAAGTCTAAAGTTAGCTCACATACATCTTACCTGTTTATGTTCATGGGAGATCTTTTTTTTTTTTTTCTGACTTAAATATCTTAGAAAATATATTTAACAATGCTGGCATAATTACCCCACTGCCCTCTGCTGCAAGATTTCTGCTAGTCAAATTGAGTTTTGCACTTGAGATGCGCAGAATCCAATTTTGATAAATAGGGATTATTATCACTTCAGATTGGAGGCTCTCTGAGAAGACAAATTATGTTCCATTATTGTTTTGGAAAAACCTCTAATATGTTATTGCTATTGTTATGCTATGCTTGATTTATGTGTTGTCAATTTATAAGTGATATTTGTGACATCATTTGCTGGTATGGTGGGAACCTCTTGAGGGGAGGGTTTACTCCCACTCTCAGGATGTTCTTGCCATCTGAGGAGGGAGAAAATTCACCTCTCTGAAGGACTGGAAGGAAAGGATGTGAGAGAAAAATCACAGAGAAAAGCAGGAAGCTTGTACAGAGCTCTTGAGATCTGTCGGGAGGACTAAGCTGATTTCATAGGGTCTCCTCCTCCAGGAGGCAAAGGAAGGTATGTCCTCAGTGTAATGCAAAAGCTTAGGTAGATCTCACTCAAAATTTCCTGCTTTGTGGTCCCAGCACATAAGCACATGCATATTTTAATGGATTATTTTTAAGTGAACTTGAACATGCTGAGCTATTCCAGTTAAGGTTCCCACAAAAAAAATTCCAGAAAAGCCATGTAAGAAAATTGAAGTCATGTATTCCTGGTAAGTTCAGTTATGTGGTGCTCTCCTTTAATGGCAGAAAACTCAGCAGTAATGTCTCAGACTGAGGATGCAAAGGGAAGAGTGAAGATCTATACGTGGTGGCAATGAAACTGTCACACACAGCTCCATGAGAAACTAAATTATCACCTAGACCAGACAAGACAAATATACATCTGTTTTGCATTAAGTTATACCTTTGATGGAATATGATAAAATTGTAGGTAAAAGGAGGTAAAAACAACTCTACACATTATCAAAATTCAATTTATCTCTTCATATTCCTTAGTTAGTGTGTCCTGCCTGTTTCGTTTTCAGTTCGCTTGCATTTTATTCCATGATGTATTATCACTACCAGTAGCAAGGAAATTAATTACTCCTGAAGGTTTTACAGCAGAAGTTAGAGACAATGTTTTCAAATTTAATGAAGTTGTCACTCGGATGCTTCTTCATCTTTAACTTAATCCTCTAAATGAGTATTTGCTCTCACCAAGGTTATATCTATTCTTTTTGGTAAGCAATGCAATCTTCCCTAACACACTGAGCTGTTAAAAAATAAAATTTTAGTCTAAAATTCTCAGCTTACTAATGGGCATCTTTTAATGTGTCATGTCTATGGTCTTCATTGTGCTCAGAGCTCCAAACTGTTTTGAAGTGTGCACTGTGAAGAACGACGTTCATTTATGTAAAATGAATGTTGAAGTTATGTGAGAAATGATTGTGCCTTATCTAAAAGGAGCTCTCTAATTGCATGTTCTCCAGATAAATGGAAGTTCTAGGAAAGCACAGTACAAAGGAAAATAAAGGTCAAAACAACAAGTGAAACTGTCACATTCCATCCCCTGCAGTGCTGAAATATTAACTATGCCTGACAGGGGTACTTCTTGTGTGTTAATAAATCATCATGTTTGACTCCGGTGAAGTATTGCTGTAGAAAAAAACAAACTATATCCTCAGAGAATGACATTATTTTCTTTCAGATCAGTGTATTATCACCCTCCTTGTTTTGTCTTAAGCATATTTTATATGAGACACTGCTATTGTCAGGTATTGGATGGAAATTAATTATTCTGACAGTTCAGTGACAGAAGACTCTGTTACTTTGTTATCCTGAACTGAGTTGGCTCTCCACAAGAGAAGTTCTCTTTTGTGCATTGTTCTTCTACATGTCCCAAGGATCACATTGCCATCTAAAATTCCCAGTTTACTAATTTGGGGGTTTTGTTTGTTTGTTTGGTTGGTTTTGTTGTTTGTTTTTTTTGTTTTTTTTTTTCAGCTAAAATAATTGGTCTCTTCATTGTTAGATCATTTCCTTCCTGAGCTATAGAGGAAAGACCGGCTTTGGAGGAAAATCAATTGCAAGTGCATGGGTAGATGATATATTTAGTCACATTATCACTATAATATATATCTATTCAAATGTTTTCTTATATGCAGATATAGTTTGAGAAAAGGACATTCTAGAGAAAATCCAGGTACTGGAATTTTGTGGGGGATCTAGTAGAAGAGAACAAATTGAATAGATAGCAACTTTATTCAGAAATCCTCCTTCATTTCAAAGGTAAGTAAAAATATTTTTGCTTTCTTTTATTTTCTATATGGTCATTAAAATTTTTACAACTATCCCTGGTACCATGTAGCTGTTAGGGATATACCTCATCTGTGTTCTTCCAAAGTACTTCTGTCAGCATATTCCCAGATCTGTCAAGTTCTTGCAAGCTGAGTGTGAGACTCAATATAATTTACCTCCTTCCATACTCCCCTACAGTACATTTTCTATGCAAGTCTCTAGTCTCTGTCTCCCCTCAGGATCACACGGATGATTTGCATGTATTCAGCAGGTGCCTGTCTGCCTGATTCTGATGCTGAAAGCTCCAAAGAATGATGGAACACACCTGTGCTATAACCATGACAAGGAACTGGTAGAAAGCACTTTACTCACCAGAACTCAAAGGCTGCAGGTAATGACCTGCCTCATGCTACACCTGGGGCTCAACTCTATCCCATGATTTGGAGTGTATCACACTATGTTCAGGTGTAATCCAACAGCTGATGATGACCTTCCATGACATCATGACAAGTGAATTCTTATAGATCAGGATCTTATTCAGCTAAGAGGTCTAAAGTCACAATGTTTATTTGCTTGAAGCCTCTTTTACTTTTAAGAGCTGACTGAAAAGATCCAGGGCTAAACTGAGGTTAGGAAGATAATCGATCTTACTTCTGATTGCTGCTTGTGGGGAAAGAGCTTTTATAGATCATTTTCTTCTGATATTGTGAAGAGTTACAAATACTTTCCATCATACCTCTGAAGGACATTAAAAAATAGTTCAAATTAGCTTCAGATAAAAAACCTATGATTTAAGAACAGTAAAGGCAGATTAGGGAAAGACTTTATTTTCTTAGTGCCTTTTCCTTAGTATCTTTACCTAGCCAATTTCTTGAAAAGGATGTGCACCTAGATAGTCCCTTTATCTGACAAAATACAGCAGTTCCTGCATACACAGGTGGTTGATGGAATGGGATTCGCTGTACTTAGTGAAAATTCCCTGACTGAACTTCCAGAAATGACACTGTGATCCAAAATCTTGAAACAATTAGCCCTTAGAAAGATGAAACAGAGAGACAGACTATAAAACAAACCAAAAAAATCTTTTCTTTGAGTATTTTGGAATGGGAATGACCCAAGGAGTTACAAAAGTTCTGTTTCTGGAGGCAATGTTCATTTCAGGTAATAGCTTTATGACATACACCCTTTAATGGTAATGATAAATTCTCAAAAGAAGAACGGTTGTTCAATTCTTTCCTGTGTTACACCAATTACAATTGAAAGATGTATCAAAATAGTAATATTGACAAGGATCCCAAAATACTGAATTCCAGTGCCTTCCATTTTTAGTCACAAGCAATCAAAAAAGGCAGAGTAAAATTTACGTCCTTGCTGCATTAATCCTTTTTTTCCTATTTGGTAGGTGACAAGGATTTCTTCTTTTCATGAAGAAAAAATTCTAATATGGATCAAATTTGGCAACATCTCATTTGCCTCAGTTTATCACCAGTGCCATCAGCATTGTTAAGACAGCACTGCACATCAGGGCTGATAAACTACTACTCTTCTGGTTGACATACTGTATAATGAAAATGGAACCAAATATGTCATAAATAAATAGTAACTATATCTTTACACTGGAAATTTTATTACAGTGTGCGTAACTATATATATAAAACTAAGGATGTGTGATTTAGGCTACCTTTAAGTATTTTTGTTGTGCTTTCTGTCTATGAGAGATACCTGAATATGATACTTTGACACGAAGTACTGTCTTCTCCGCCTTCCAGGTAAAGAATAATGTATTAAATTTCTGCCAGATACTTTTTTACAGCAACATTATTATGATTATCTGTAATTTCAGCTTTGATTTGACAATATTTTTCTTTATTAGCACAACACTTCATTATGAATAAGATCCCAAAGCAATCTAACTGTAACAGATTAAACCACATTCTAGTTATAAAGATTTCAATTCTAATCTGCAAACACATTTTTTGTGGATGTGGAGTTGTGAGGAATTAGGAGTTAGTTATTTGGTTTTAACAGAATTTTAGGGATCTTTCAGTAGTAATTTGGAATCTCGCATAATTGTGTTTGGCATTTTAGCAATGAGGGCTGGGGTGTGCATGTGGGAATATTTTAGCAAGAATCAGAGGGAACAGCTGTCAGACATCTTCTACCTGAGAAGACAGGACAAAGCTGAATATCTTCCAGGTAGTCCTCAAACCCCGCCTTGAAATTACTTTGTCACCTCAGTAATGTAATGGCTAAATACAGTGCATGTGTCCCACATTATCGGAGTTTCATGTCAATCCAAAACCTTGTACTCTTTCTCAGTTGTGGAGTTTCCTAGCTTGACAGGGAATTGATCGCTCTCTGAACGATGGGTAAACATTAGAAGAAGGAAAGAAACAATTAAGCTGAAGGTTTTCCGTAGGGGATTGGAATAAACTCTCCAGAACAGTACTAAGACAGGGAGATCTATAAGACTCGGGGAATTTTATTTTTTTCAGAGTAATTTCTAATAAGTATTGTGGGGGCAAAAAGTTTTCTGGTGAAGTATGGGATTACCTGCTAAAACTGTTATTTCCCTCTTCCTTGCCCAAGGCTACCAAGCACAGTCTACACACTGCATACTGGAAACTGCTAGCAGAAAAAAAAAAAATTCCATTCATTTTATGCTTTATTTCTCAAACATCTCTTGGGAACAGTCAGACTACGAGCCTTACAAACCTGGTGGACAAACTTCTGCTGCCAGTTTTTCCTAAGAATCTCACAGTCACTGCTACTTCACTGGAAATAATTGGATTACATACCAGCAAAAAATGCAAGCATTCTTTATATGGATGTACAGCTTTGGTCCTGTACACATGTATATGGACAACAACAAACACATATGCATGCACACATGTCATGCAAAGAGAGATCACAACAAAAACTCCAACCATGTGCAGAAGTATGTATCTTTAGGCAGGAATCGCATCTCCACTGGGTGACACAGCCTCACACACATGCACTCCATTAAGGTGCTCAGTTCAGAATGCTCACATAGTTCTAAATGTTTCTAAATGTAGTGTTTAGTTCATCTAGTTCAACCAACTCCTCTCCATTAAAGACATGTTCATCAATTGGAACTGCATCGATTACTCTATTTTCCAAATCCTAATTTCTCATTCCCCTTTAACCAAAGTAAGGAAATATTTCAATAACACTTTTGAGAGCCTCACCAAGCCTTTTAATGAAATCAACTCTAGACTTGATAGTACATCTAAACCTAAAATGCAGAAGGCTCTTTGAAATTTTGCTGATCATGAAAGTATAAAAAGGTCACAAAACCTCTTAAAATTTTTATTTAAAGTTCACATTTAATTCATGTTATTAGGATTAATATATATGGATTAATATACCCTGCTATTATGAAATACATATTTATGAGGCTTGGATGAACAGTATCCAGAACCAATGTGTTTTGCTACTGAAAGGATATTTGCAGTCAGGTCATGTTTTGGAGGATTTCTTTGTTGTCTGAAATTACTAAATCAATTCATTTGTGATTAAATTTTTAATCTCCCTTTTTATGGCTGAAATTCTAATAAAAAACATTTTGACAGTAAGGCTTAAGCTCTAGTTGTGTAACAAAGGAGAGAGCACAAAGAGCCATTTCTCTCCTTTGTGCCGCTTTGTTGCAAATTGTTATTTTGTCCTTGAATGATNAATGAAATCAACTCTAGACTTGATAGTACATCTAAACCTAAAATGCAGAAGGCTCTTTGAAATTTTGCTGATCATGAAAGTATAAAAAGGTCACAAAACCTCTTAAAATTTTTATTTAAAGTTCACATTTAATTCATGTTATTAGGATTAATATATATGGATTAATATACCCTGCTATTATGAAATACATATTTATGAGGCTTGGATGAACAGTATCCAGAACCAATGTGTTTTGCTACTGAAAGGATATTTGCAGTCAGGTCATGTTTTGGAGGATTTCTTTGTTGTCTGAAATTACTAAATCAATTCATTTGTGATTAAATTTTTAATCTCCCTTTTTATGGCTGAAATTCTAATAAAAAACATTTTGACAGTAAGGCTTAAGCTCTAGTTGTGTAACAAAGGAGAGAGCACAAAGAGCCATTTCTCTCCTTTGTGCCGCTTTGTTGCAAATTGTTATTTTGTCCTTGAATGATGAACATCCATTAGGAGACTCCAGGAGGAGGAATGGCCTCCCTCAGGTGACCTAGACTTGGAGCACTGAAGACAAATCTCTACAGGTGGGAGAACACATTGAAAATCTTTGCAAAGGGCAGCAAAGTGATTGTCCTCCCCATGGCTCTGCAAATTGCTGACAAAGACAAGAAAGAGGCACCTTTGGACAGACCCTGGGGCAATGTCCTTTTTTTGACAGTTATCTAGCTGAGAAAATTAAATGGAACATGATAAGCTAATACTATCATGTGAAATAGCATAAAGCACCAGGCTATTTTTATGAAAACTGGCTTCAGCTATATACCTGAAAAAGAAATATATTTGACAGAATGGGACCATTCAATTTTTTTGAATTTTTTTTTTTTTTTCCAAAGGACAGTGATGGTAATAGCGTCATGTTACCACCACCATTAGACTGTGAGGGTGGTAATATTATTACCTAATAGAAGGCTATCTTTTTTTTTCAATTCAGACTCATGAGATAGTTTACTACTAGAAATTGATACTATTTTGATAATCTAGTGTATGCCTATGTTTCACCTTAGAACTTTCATCCCTTTACTTAAAAACATACATATATATTATCATGTACATATATGTCTATGTATGTGAGGGTGACACACACATTTATTAATTAAAATAGAAATGTAGGATCCCTGACATGGGCTGATTTTCATGTATTTTCTCTTTGGAAAAGCATTAGCAGGTATCTTGGATGGCACTATAGTATATTGACTTATTTTCTATGTATGTGCATGTATATGTGGAGTGTATAAAAGTAATCATCCTCACATTCATTCATATAGGTGTATTTGAGTATACCCTAGATGTTCACTTCCTAAGCTCTTAGCCTGAATGTACTGACTCATGCCTGTGGGAGGAAGGTTGATGGAATGTGTATGCCTTTTCTTCTTGATTATGTTTGTCACAACGTCAAAGTATTGGCAACTGTCCTAGTGGAGATACAAGTAAATCTGGCAGACTATAGTCTAAAATAAGTTCTTTCAATATGTAGTTGTCCTACTTTTGTTTGCAACAGCCCTAGCCATGCTGAGCTTGTACATGTGTCATATAACCATCACAATTTTGCAGGCTACTGAACTTGTTTTCTCTGGTGGAATGGACAATTAGCAGTAAACTATTTTTTCACTTTCATAGACATTCTAGGTAAATATTTCTCTTTTTTAATAAATTTAAGGATGTTTACTGTATTAGCAGAAATGTGTTGGCCTCAACGAACTTAGAAATTTTACTTCTTTATTTATTGACTTAATTAAAACAGAATGAAGGCCCTGAAGGATGATAGCTGTCAGTCCATCAATGGTACAACACATTGTGTTGTGATACAACACTGACTCATGTCAGACACTTGGAGGGAATTACACCATTCTTGGCCATTTGTACTCCTGTACATGTGTTTGCCATTCTTCTACTTGAAAAAGCGACCTGTAAACTGAAATTATTGCTTCTTCCAGTAGCTCCAGACTTTTCTGTTTTCAAAGTTCTTGGAACATGAAAAGCAGCTGTTTCTTGGTCTGTATATTCTGTACCAATCTGTACCAATCTGATACTATTCCTGCTCAAAAATCATGGATCAGATTTAAAAATGGTCATTATTAATATGGGGGGGTGGAGTGGGTGGGAAGGGACGAGGAAGGAAAGATCACAATGGTTTTCATTTACCTTGACTCTATTTTATTCCTAAGGGAAAACTTCATATTTTCAAGAACTTCAAATCCATCATTAAATGCATGTGTATACACCCACACCTACAGATAGATATAAGCTTATCCCCTTCTTAGTTGGTGAAGATTCCAGATAGACAGCCATAAAGCTGCCTACACGCTCGCAGTTAGTGACTAATTCTGCATAATTAAATTTGATCTTGTAGGTGAATCTGAACCAAAACTGATTAATAATTAGCCTTCCTAGTGTGAAGTTTGTACTTCCTATCTAGTAGTTACATTTGTAGACTCCTAAAGAATACCTAAGGCTCTCTTTCTACATAATGTTGCTTACCAGATACGTTACATGATCATGTTTCTTTGGCTTCTGTCTGCAATATCTAGGTAACCTCAAGATAGCCCATATTTTAAATGCGTTGTAGACTACACTTCAAGAGCAACTTGGCTTCTCTTTGATGGTATGATATAGGAAAAAAGTTAGCATAGAACTTCTACTAGCATATTTTACTGTTTTCTCTCAGAGTCAATGAATTTCTGTGAATTTGAGTAATACAAAGATTGGAATAATATAAAGCAAAACAAAATGAAGAATTCTCTGGCCCAAGTAGATTTGCAGGGGAAAACATTACAATTTAATGAATATAATTCACATAATATTACAATAATGAAAGGATAATGGAAGCAAAGTGTTTTCATTAACATAAATTTTAAAGTCAGTTGGAAAGACGGATTATGTGTATCTATGTTCATCTTGCTCTACAAATATGCTCTAACAAATAATAAGAAAACAATGAGGAAATACATAGCTAAAACAATTGATGCATCATATTTGCATATGCATTATTTTCATGTGTTGTCTAATTTTTTTTTTCAGAGAACCTGTAAGTTCTCTGACATTTACTGAGTTATACCTTTGCTCAGTGTAAACTTGAATATTATAAGCTGCTACCTCAATACATCTTTATTCTCCAAACAAGTTAATTGTGTGCTGGTTTAGTGAGATTAAGAATGCACTTAATTACTTACATGCATTACAAAGGTTGCACATTGTGGAAAAATTTTCATTGCATTAAGGAATAGAGTTCCAAAAGGTCATCTGTATTGATGGAACTTCCTTTCCTTATTGCCAGATTTCTGTTGTTATGTTTTTTTTCATTATGAATAAAAAATCAGTACTGTGAGAAGGTAAACAGCCTTCTACAGCCAAATTTTCCACAATTAGAAAAGAAGAACTGTGTAGTCTGGCTTATTTTGCAGGCAGACGAATTATTAATAGAATGATACTCCAATTCTTCACTTTATGCTTTCCAGACTCAGAAACTGAGTGTTTTTAGTCTGTTCATTTCTACTTCAGAGTAGCTCTCATTCTAGTATTTGACACAACTTTTGTCAAGAGTCATGACTAGACTGGCTGCTAGATGGATGTTGGATGCTCCAAAAAAGGGAAGAGAAAGAGAATAAGGAAGAAAGAGACTTATGGTTTGGAAAAGAAAATGAAATCATGGAAATAATGAAATATAGAAACATACAGAAAAAAAAGATATAGAACCAACCCTCATGATGATAGCAATAGCATCACTCACCACTGGTGCTGTCAGAAGACACTGGGAAAATCCCAGACTTGACTCACTGGCAGGCAGGAACTGGTTTCAGAACATGGATTCAGAAACTGGCTTCAGGAACACACAGATTGGGACCAAATACAAAATGGACAGAGCCCTCTTTGGACACTAGCCATTGAGGAATAGGGTTTAGTCTTTCCTATCCTTCAGCTTTATGCTGAATGTGGTGCATACGGAATGTAATACCTGTTTGGTCAGTATAGGGTCACCTGTCCTGCTTGCTCCTATCCACAGGTGTGTCATTTTATTTTATGTCACATATCCCAACGTGGGGCACAAAATATAGCTCTGGTTGTCTTTGTTCAAGGAGCAAGACAGGTTCTCAAACTTCCCAAAGTAGTTAAGCACCACACATGATTGGGTAGAAGCATAGAATATTATTGGAAGTTTAAATGGAAGTGCTATTCATAAACTACATAAACTGCAGTGCAAAGTATATAAAATACAAAGAAATTCATAGGGCACGGTTCTCCAAAATCTCCTCAGGCCAAAGTTTCTACAAATCTCCCTCCCAAACGAGGTCAAAATCTCAGAGTTGGGAAGGAGAGAAAGAGAGGGAAAAGGGAAGAGACAGCTTGTGCTGTCCCCTTATAAAGGCTAGATGGGAATGAAGAAAAGAACTACACTTTCTGGTCCACCTTCTGGATCTCTTGGAAGACCTGTCTACGGTCTCTTCAAGACATCCTATCTCAATCCAGGACAATGACTTTGGTTCCTACAGGAGCAAGCATAAGCAAGAGGCTTTCTGTATACCAACCTTTAGCAGTAACTGGAAACCCCACGTGCTATCACTTCTGGCAACCAATACTGTCTGCAAAATCATGCTGTTAGCTTCAGAAAGGACAGTCACATGGAAAAGACTGAGCTGGAGAGTAAAATAAAACCACGGAATTAGTTCTGTTCTAATTCAACCAGGACAACTTTAAAGTCAGATTTTGTGTTAGGATTTGAGGTTTGTAAGACTGTCATGTCAACAAATGAGAGCATTACTGTATGCCTGTTTAATATAAATTCTACAAGGAAAAGTTACCACTGTCTATCCAGGTAAAAGTTTTACCTCTGTTTCCTTTTAACTGGATACTAACTAGAAAGTTACACCATATAGGACAGATTCATATCAGTTTTGCACAACAATTCATTTTTTTTTAATCATAGTACAATACAGGCTGAGTTTTTCTCATGTGCACAGAAATGTCTTCAGATGATTTCTATGCCAAATCTGGTGGTGCTAAAAGATGATAAAATGGTTCAAACTTTCAGACTTTTAGAAGTGGTGTTATTAGTGAACCTTCTACCTTTGCAGAGGCACGATACCGCTGAACTTATAATTTCTCTCTACATGATGTCTCTGTCCAGGAGTTTTGATTCCAGAGGCACAAACAGCTACACATATGTTTTGGTTTTTTTTTGTTTTGGTTTGGTTTGTTGTTTTTTTTTTAAATTTATATATGTGTCCTTTTTCTTTTTTAAATAACTCCCAGTGGACAGCAGTACATTGGTTGTTGGTTTTGACTATTTATTTATTTGATTAATTACTTCTCCAGTGGCTTATTATGTATATGCCATTGTGCATCATTCCAATGGCTGATGGATGATTGGATTGTTTGATTAAAGCAAGAACAGGAATGGGGATTGATTACAAGCTAAGAAAAACTAACCTCCTTGCCTCACATTGACAGTTGCGAATACTCACCCTCCTGTGTCAATTGCTTAGCACCAATGAGAGTCATGTCACAAGGTACTGGATTTTACAGGTTGTTGGAGGCAGTGGTGTTCCAATAACCTGGAGAAAGTCCCATGTGGATTACAGTGCTTTAGCATGATGGACACAGACCCTGCCTTGGTCCTGTGTCTCCTGCCATGGAACTGCAGCTGGTCAGCTTTGACAGGTGGGATCTCATCCTGAAGAGGTATTTGTTTTCCTCCATTATCTGATGTGATCATCACTATTGGCTCTAATTCACAACTTTGACCAACAAACACGTTTGGGTGAATGGAAAGCTCCCATCTCTGACTCTGATCAAGGCTTCACATTTAATTTCAAAATTTGAAGGTATGAAATCTGTGACTGACTAGCACTGGACCTGTTGAGCTTAAAGTTTGCAGGAAGATTCTATTTGTGAAGGAAAGACCAATCTTCTTACAAGTTTGTCGGCAATGACAGCACAGAGTGTTCTTTCTTGTAACAGTAGTCATTTCAGTGGGTTATACACTTGCATCTCAAAATAACTGAGAATACATGGGAGAAATTCAGGCTTACAGTGGTTCTCCTGACATATTGTCTGTAGACTATCCCAGTGCAAGTTTCATGGCTCAAAGTGGTCTTGCAGTATTTTCAAGTGGGATCTGGACATACCTTATGTGGACCACAATGATATGGACTATAGAGGCTATGCAGCTTTTTGCATTTTTTAAATTATACAGTTTTTTAATCCTCCTATCCCATTAACTCCACCTAGTAACCATACATGTGTACCAACTACACGAAATGTTATTTGAGCAGGATAACCAATTTTTTATGAAAGGGTAGTTCTTCTTCAGTAGCTCTAGAATACAGGTTTCACTTTGCATCCTCCACTTCCACCCCTGCAGGCTTTGATGTTGCCAATAACAGACTCTGTTCCTGACCACTTCTAACAGCAGGAGGAGGGGGAGAGTGAGGAGGAAAAGGAGTAGGAGTTCTTCAAGCATGCACTTTTCTTTCATGGTAGCAGAATCTTCTATCAATTCAGTTGTTAAATAATTGAGAGGCAACAACCATCTGTTTATGTCAATGTCCTATTTCACGTCTCCCCAGAGAAAAGGCAATAGTCCATAAGGAAAGATCAAGTGTGACTTGTTGACATTTTTATGTATCTAACAGCTAAGATATTTTGCCCCTACATTTTCCTTTCCTCAAGCTGAACCAGACTAATTCAGGCTTTGGTACATCAGAGCCTAATTATAATTGGAGGACAATGATCTTTCCTTTAAACCAAGTTCAAGAGAAGAACTTTTAAAAGCAAAATATTCAGTTCCACAAACATTCCTGAGACTTTGAAAGAAAAATGCAGATAAGGAATTTTCAGGTACCTACTGCATATGTGCATACTGGATGGAATTTTTTTTCCATGTGCCTACTGGCTTAAGTCTTCTGAATCTGAATCAGATTTAAACTAGTTTGACATCTGATTCATTCTATGATAATCAGAAAGCAGCTTTTTAAAGCTGACATGTAATTAGTGATCCCAAGTTTCACAGAATAATAACAACCAAAGTTCACACTGTGGAAAATTTAATAATTCTATGTTCTTTAAAATGAACCTGTGAAAGAAGAGATTTAGTCCATACTTTAAGATTGACAATATACATCTGCAAAAAGTGATGTGTAAACATGTAAAAAACATCTGTGCCTCTGGTATCCAAGTTAGTTTCTATCCTGTTTCATCAGGATCAAGACTGAACCTCGTGATTTACTTGTGCCAGGACTCTCTTATCTTTTTGCATCTCCAAATATGAATACATGTTCCAGCCAATTTTGCCCATCCTTTGTAGGGAGTTAGGGAGTTTCTCTGTGTGAAATAAATTTTGAAAGACTGGAAGAGGACAGAAACATCACCTGTGCTGAAGTGACGACGTACTTTTTTTTTTTTCCCCAGTAATAAGAGTAATAAGAGGAGAGGGGAATGTGAAGAATATAATTAGAAGACATATAAACAAACATTGCTACCACTATGATGACATCTTTAGTTTAGATACTCACTAGATTGTTGGATTGTGTTGGATTGCGTTTGGATCTCACAAGAGGATCTGCTGCTTTTTCAAATTTTCTAAGGTTTGGCAGTTCCAAAGACTGTCTTTCAGTACAGGAATCAACTCATCTAATTAACTTGTTTAATGTAACTTTATGTAGTTGCTTGCCGTCTAAAGTTTGTGGGACGAGTTTCATTCAAGAGATACCTTTCTCTCTGTATTGGTGACTGCCCAAAACCTATATGAATGTCTTAGACCTGAACATTCCATTTTAGATAGTTAGTATTATACTGAACTACATGTCCCAGTGCACCATTTTTGTAAAAGACAAGACTGGAGGGGTGTCACCAGACTAAACTTCAAGGTAATTCCTTCAGTCTTGTTTGTAGCTTAAATCCCATTTTTCTCAGAGCTTTAGAGTTACGGTGGATGCATGGCTAAATAAAGATCTAAAACTAAATTGTGAAGGTTTGGGAGTTCCCCACCCCCCCACACTTTCAAAAATGACCCAGACTAGAACTCAGTCGGCTGGAAGTTAAGTGTTGAAGCTCTATTTACAGTTTTGCACAGTGTACAAGAAGATATTTACACTATATACAGGAATATTTACAGAAAT
>VWZE01025221.1:28043-42383 GCA_013396675.1 Eubucco bourcierii | reverse complement strand
TTGGTTTGGTGTGGTGTTTTTTTTTTTTGTTTTGTTTTACAGAAAAAGCTTTTCCTTTTAACACCTTGGCTCAATAGTGTATTTTTTTTTCTTTTTCCTTTTTTTTCTCTACTGATTTCACTGGATTTTGGACTGGGGTCTTAGATGTGCAGCTGCTACTAATACAGGGCAAGTATTCAAATACTGCACAAAACTTAATAAGAAGTGGTTTGTAAATTTATATTGTACAACAATATAAAACAGAAATCAGAGCAGAGAAGAGGCTATCTATTGCTTTCTCTTAGATCTCACAGGTCATACACAAATGGTGGTTTTCCACAAATTAGGATCTAGTTGCACTTTTCAGGTAGTTTGTGGCTCCAAACTCAGGCAAGATCTGGGCATATTTGTCACTATTAAATAGGCGGCAGAAGAAAGGGCCTATAGTATAACTGCTCTGCCACTTAATGGGAGTTTAAAATGTATTTGGAAGGTTACAGCACCTGTTTACATCTTCTTTTCTCAAAATTTGCCTTGTTCTCCCTGTTTTCAAATTGTTATCATTATTTTGTTTCTTACCTTTGTGGGTAGTTTTCCATTAATAACACTGTAACAGCTGGCTATATTCTACACTGGGAATGGAAAAGTTGATCACTTAGCGTCACTAAGCCTCTTGGAAGTGCATTTTTCCTTCAAGACATACTGTAACTGACAAGTCTAACACAGCCAGTAAGAACTCTTCAGCCAACCCATGAAACTCAAGTCTTATATACAGTAAAAATGACTAAAGATGAAAGACTTAATCTTAGAAAAGCACCACTTTGTAAACATGCCAAAATGAATTCGATTAAATCTTTAAATGGTACTTCAGCTGATTTTTTTCCAGTAATGAATAAAGAATGTATGCAACATCTGTTAATTAAAACATTACTTTCCTATTCTTTTCATTAAGAAAGCCTACGTATCTTCACTTTTAGTTTACTATTATGGCTATTTTGTGTACTCTGAATTTGAAAAAGAAAATTTTAAAGGAGGATTTTCTTCCAACAGCCTTAAATAATAATTCTCTAATTCTTTGTACATCCCAGTGCACTTTTTCCATTTAGCTTGTTACCTAAGCTTTGATATCTGAACAATAGTTTTCCTTCAGGCCCATTTTCATTTTATATTTAATCATGTCATGAAGTTCTAACTGAATTTGTGATATCAGTAATTTCCATAGCAACAGACTGACACTTTAAATGTAGGATTATGATGAATTCAGCACAGGACTGAGTAAAACGAAAACAAAAGTATGAGCAAGCAAGGTTTTATTAGAGTGGAATGATTAAAGAGTGGAGAAAGGAATATAGATGTTGAATATGCTTCAACTTTTTAACATTACAGTTCTGTGTGAGGGAGGGTCCATATATTGTGGTTATTTATTTCAGATGTTCACAATATTTGATGTAACATCTGTGGCACTCAGATGTTGCCAAAAGTTTCAGACACATTCATTAGTCTTGTGCTTACATATCTAACGCAAGACACAGTGGGTTTTCATGACTACTAGCAGTTGTAAATAAGATCAGTAGAGGTAGTGGGCTCTCATCACGTCTGAAAAATCACACTTAAAATATTTCAGGTTGACCTCTGAAAAACTGGAATGAAAGCAACCATTGGGAAATAATGTCTGCACATTAATTTGTCCCAGCCAGTTTATGTTAAGAGATGCCATAGGTTTAGCATATAAAGAGTAATGAAAAGATTTCCATTAAAAAACATTTTTAGTCCACCACAATCTAATTTATGTAATGAAAAAAAATTGGTATTCCCTGTAGTTGAATTTTGTTACTATTAAGTGTCTTGAGTATAATGCAGACATACACACAAATGTGGATCTCTGCTGAGTCAAATTTCACAAATGCTACATTTCTGAAAGCTATGGGCCATTTCTGATCTAGAAGACTGTGAGTAATATTAGTTTAACATTTCAGCTTATTCTTGGAAGCCTGATTTAGAATTTTTTAAGTCTTCTACTTTATCAAGGTGATTAGATACATAAACACTCCCCCCCCCAGCTGCTGGGGAGCTGTGTGAACATAAATGTTTCACATTGTAACAGTTTAAAATTTGTCTTTAGAGTGATTTGTGCATAATGCATCATATTTTTCAAGCAGCAACTATGCAAATGATTTCCTTAAAAAAAAAAAAAGCTGCATCTTGTAGCAAAAATGTAAATATCCTATATTTCACATATAAGCTACTGTAAACTCAGTTATTGTGTTTAGACACAAAAAGAAATTAGCTGAGCAGAAGGGAAATGCAATTATGCCATTCAGAAGTGTAATATGCATATTAAGTCCTAGCTTGTTCATGATCAGTAATAAAGAATTATGTCTGACAAAAACAGTTTATGAAGTGCTGTTGATTTTTCTATAGCATTTTTCTATAATATTTTAATTTGAACATAAAACACCAGGTTTCTTTTAGCTCCTAATAGGGACCTGGATTTCATGGTGAATATATTGCCCTTAAATACTGTGGAGTTTCTTGGCAAGTTCTTTCCACTAGAAATCACATAATTCCAGGACAGAAGCATCACAGTAATTTTCATCTCCTGATTGCAACAAAGGCAGTAATTTTTGTTTCACTAAGAGTTCTACTGTAATGTCCTTTATTACTCTAATTCAAAAAACCTTAAGACCAAAGTTTATTCAGAGAATTGCCCACTTATTTTCACCAAATGCTATTTTGGATGGAAGCTCCACCCTCCATATTTAGATAATGTTTTTATGAAGTTACTAATAATTTGTTCCAAAATGCTTCCTTCTCTGGGATAATACCTAGTTCTATTTCATTCTTCTAGGTTGTACAGATTTGACAGGACTGTTTTAATGCCTCCTTAGCAGCAGCTCAGATAGGTTTTTATCACACACATAGAAATATAAATTGGGAAACCCGTTTTCTACCATAATTTTATATTAGCTATCTCAAATCATATACCAGTTACATCATTAATGTTCTACTGTTTTCTGTGCCTCTCATGCACAGGCGCTCCCTATAGCATATGAGAGTTTGCCCTCTGGGTTGTCAACCATGGTCCAGTTACCGATAATGTGGCTCTGGAGTTCTTCAAAAGGATACAAAGATGGAACGGGAGTATTTCTTCATACATTGTCTAGAAGCCTGAAGAACAGTATTCATAAATAGCTGAAACCAGTACATTCACCTTAAGTATTCAGTGATGATGCCTGAATGAACAATTGTATTTAACTGAGATGGTGAATATTTGCCATCAACCTACTCTAAAGAAACAAAAAGGCTTTTTAAAAGCTTTAGCAAATGGAGATAAGTCAACATTCAAAGACTTGGAGTTGCTACTAGACACAAATACCCATTCTGAGGAATCGCTATGGTTGTTCAATTCTCTACTTCCACTATCTTTGCTTACACCTAACCCCACAGAAACACATACCTTTATTTCATGCCATTTTGGGATAAACTGTGCCCTGCCCCAAAAAGAAAACATTCTATATATTTTTGCTTTACTAAATATCTGCACCATTCCTTTTATAATGATCTAAGTCCCTTCTCCTTTGTAGCAACTACTGCCGATGTACCCATTCAGGAGGCTCTGCTCAGAATATTCATATTCCTGTTTTATCATTCTGCCTTGTTTGTGAACTGCAAAGAATGGGCAGACAACTTGGTTATTTCTACCTTCCATGACTGGGACACAGGATTTTAAAGTCCCTTGTGTAACTGGATCACATATGCCACGCCAATGCACTACATGTCCACTACTGAATCAGTCCAATGCAGTTATCTCCATATGCAAGGTGCAATAGCATATGTACAAATACGGGGTTGACATGAATGCAATGGCAAAATCTATCCCATGCCCCAAGGCGTAAGTGACACACCTTTTTCAATAACATGTGTTAGAACCAGGTCACAAGTACCATGTAAGCAAACTTGTCAGCATAACCAAGCAGGCTGAGTATAGTAAGAATGAAGTCAGAAAAAGCAAGCTGTAAAAACATCATATATCTTAACATTATAATCTCAAAGCTGCACTGAGCAGAAAGTAAGCAGACAATCCAAGGAAACAGCTGCCTGCAAGACATATTGAATAGGCACGTTGCCAGAATGGGAACATGCTGTGTGCACTACGTGCTCATTAATAATACATAACAGTGAGGGACTTTTCTTCAGCAGTACCACTGGTTAAAAGATGACCAAAAAAAAGTTTAAAAAAAAAAAAAGTTTAAAATCAAGATTGAAAATGCAAGTGTGATAACTCGGTAACACGATAATCAGTAAAGTTCATGTATCAGTAAAAAGCAAATATGTGAAAATTAGAAGAAAATTTTCACACCATCCACTCCCAGCAAATGGTGTGAAGATGAAACAACTAAACCAACTTAGAAAACAGGTATCTAATGGATCTCACTTTCAAACATCAACAGGCACAATTAATTTCCAGCTTGCAAGAAAGAGAAATGATTTAGCTTGAAAAGTCAAAATCAGATGTTCCATTTTTCCCCTAGAAAGTGTTGCCTTTTCACTTCAGTTACACACTGCAGCTGATGTGATCATCCGGGGAAAATGATACCATTAATTCCGCCTCATCTACATGTACAATATCATAAATTCAAAGGCAACTTAGGAGAAATTTTTTCTCATCCTTATTCCTGCTTCACTCTATAGACTCTCGGGACCTTTTAATTGTTACCTGCAAATCTGCATATTAACATAATTATTTTTCTGTCCCACTTAAAATGTTTCGTTAGTATTTTTAGTAATACTGGATGCCTAACTGAACACCCAGAAGTACTTTCATACTCCTCGGTTTAGGATCTTAACGTTTAGAGGCCACACTCCTCCATTATGCTTCATTGTGAGATTATTCCTCTAGAAGGCAAACCATGGCAGGTGCCCTGCACTGAAGGGTGTTCAATAATGCTCTGAGGGAACCTATCTCCACCAACCATGTATGTTGTTTCCCAGTCTCTGCACCTACACACTGTGCTGTCTAAGTTGCAACAGTACTGCACCAAGCCTCCCAAAAATGAAGAAAACCCACCCTAACCTCAAACGCTAAAATCCCCCTCTTCAGTATTTTCAAATGAAAGCTGTGTGCAAAGCTAAAAACAGGGCTGCGCAATTCGGTTTACAGCCTCAGCCCTGTACACTGTGAGTGCCTGATGGGGCTTTCCAAGGTAAGTCCAAAAGTAAAATAAATTATTGTTAAGGACTTTCAAGGTTTTTCCCTTATAGAATCGCAGAATTAATGAGGTTGAAAAAGACATTCAAGATTATCAAGTCTAACCTATTATACGACACCATCTAATCAACTAAACCATGGCACTAAGTGCCACATCCAGTCTTTTTTAGAACACTTCAAGAGATGGTGACTCCACCACTTCCCAGGGCAGCTCATTCCAATGGGCAACCACTCTTTCTGTGAAGAACTTTTTCCTAACATTCAGCCTAAATCTCCCCTGCCACATCTTGAGACTGTGTCCTCTTGTTCTATCACTGGTTTCCTGGGAGAAGTGACCAACCCCCACTTGGCTACGACCTCCTTTCAGGTAGTTGTAAGGTCTCTCCTGAGCATCCTCAGATTATGAATGAGTGACCATACCACAAGTAACAGCTGAATGTAGACAACTGCTGAGCTATTCTCCATCTACCCTGATTTTGTTTCCATCCTGACTCAGTTGTGGGAATTCACAAGGCAGGAATTATAAAATATGCAGTTATTTTATTTCCAGAAAGCCCTGCCCACAACTCTATATAAAATTAATTAGATGGAGTTCAGAAATTTGGNNNACGGCAGAGGCAGGTCCCTTCAACAGGCAGGCAGGATCTGACGGTCCGACGCTGGCAGTCCGTGGTTAGCAGTCCTTTGCTAGCAGTCTGTGGCTAGCAGTCTCCTCAAAGTCCCCCTCAAAGTCCCTCTCAAAGTCCCACTTAAAGTCCCACTAGATAAGGTGTCCCATTTCCATATATGTATATGCTTGGGCAATTTGCTCTCCTCCGTTCAAGCCTGCGGGGATGGGGTAAGGTGCTTGTCACCTACTTCTAATACATTCCAAACCTCCAGAACCAGAGGTGGGGGGAAGCAGAACAGTTGTGCACCCCATTCAAACCTTCGGTGGGGCAGGGACTTAGGTGTGCCCCGCCACAGATGCATGCCAACACTTCTTCTCTGGGCATAAGGGAGGCTGAGTCAAGATTTATACAGCTGTGCTACATCAATTTATTTTAACCATAACCAAGAACCAATATTTGGATTTTTGTGTGCAACAGCAATGAGGTTAACAAGCAATGTCATATGTTATTTAAGTAGTCACTGGTTTTGTTCCACCTTTTTTTTTTTTCTTTTTAAATAAGGATGTATGCTTAAACAATAATTTACATGTCAATATATTTTCCCCTTCATTACTCAATGTTCTTTCCATGCCTTTAAATCTGTATTAGACCTAAACCACAGCGAGAAAAACAGAGAACAAGACAATACGGAAAACTTTGCTTTCATCCAAGAATCCTGATTCATGCTTGAATGTCAGTGGAATGGGAGGGACTGTATACGTTATTACAAAATGCACTGTGGTATTAAATTACCAGAAAACATTTATGTGAGCATCATGCAAATATATGCAATAATATAGATATGTGCAGTTCGAAGAACAGAATGACCTACAGTAATGGGCACTTTTATGACTCTTGGTACCAAAAATTAAAAATTTGATTTAAAAAAACATTTAAAATATAGACTGTGGAAAAGAATCTTTAAAAGCTCTTTGTTATGTTACAATGACAGCTATATCCACTACTTCTCACAGCCTGTTTAAAAAAAAACACTAAAGAAGTAATTGGAAATAGAAGTTTTTACTTAAATGTAAAGCATGCCTTACCAAATGTAAATGTGGAAAACAGCAGAAAAAGTGAATAGAAATTATATTTTATTTTCACTTCTTAAACTAAAAAAGTCAAACTTCGATTGTGTAAAAGCAGACTGTGATTCTAAAATTCTTTCAGGTTTAACAGTGATTGTGGGTGCTTGTACAATAGATACGCAGCTTGATTTCATATGCTGACTACTGCTTGTGCAAGTGTTTGCTAGTCCTTGAGTCTGGGATCTACTGCAAACAACTCACCTGCCTTCAGCTTCAAGGCAATGTTATGGTACTGTAGCAAATTCACTCGTGTTTCTATTGTCTTTTCACCTTATGCTGTGTCTTTCAGAATAATGCTGTCAGTTTCTGTTGACATAAGTGTGTATCTCTTTCCAAAGTCATTCTCATAAAATAAACTGGTGCTTTGACTGTGAACAAAACTTCCAGGACAGGCATCCTTTCTTCCTTTCTGCTGGAAGTCTTTAGCATACTGTGGGCACTATTGGAACAGTCTTTTAATCACAGTCCTGTTTAAATAGTAAAACGTAATAAATTCAAGGCTAGTCTGCCTCTTCCTCCCCCTTGATATTTACTTTCATGGCACTCTACAAACAGAATGTAATTTTTAGACTTTTAAATTCTCCAGAAGGAAGGCAGTTGAGGAGCTGATGAGCAACTGCATGGAGGAACGCAGTAGCTACCACTCCCAAACAACAACAAAAATGGCTCCATCTGAGCCTTGGCTCTCAAGCAAGCTTCATTCATTTAAATAGACAACACCGAGTTTTGAAAAATTACAGAAGACGGCTAAAGGTCATGTTTCCAGTACTCAAGGCCCAACTCTTTGAAGTCAATAAACTTGGAAGACAAACTCCACAGCTTTAGGAGCCTCTTTATTTAAATCTAACTTATACTCTGGCCAAACTAAAGATTCTGACACATGAAACAGTCAAATTCTACTGTACTTTGACACAGGTCATAGTGGTCTTACAGCCTGTGAATCTGTAATTAAATATGGCTACAGTCACCTACCTCCACCCTTAACCGCTAACGTCCTTTGACTCCCTTCATGCCAGCGGGCCCATCACTGTGAATCAATGGCAAGCTGACACCCTTGCAATACTCCTTAGACAACTAAACCCATCTCTGATTATGAACGTGTACTACTTTTATCCGTACCTTTTGCAAAGTAGCGGCAGTTCTGAGTGCCATTAAGAGTTGGTGTGGACTGAGACAGGAAACCAATGCAAACAGTCTATCATCGCAGTATGCAGAACCTGGTGCTACCTGCCCGGTTTCTGTCACTGACCCTAGTTGCTTTGATCAGCGCTGATGCCATCACCAGGCCCTGCCACAGCTGTGATACTTGAAAAGATGCATGAGCTCAAAGTTTAAGTGCATTTGTCTTGGATGATACTGAATACGACAAAGCTTGAACATGCTGCTTGAACATGATTGGTTTAGCAAAGTTCATGAGAAATAAATGTGCTGTACAACTTCTACCACTATCAGTAAGTTTCAGCAAAACCAAACAGTATGTTTTACCGGTGAGAAACTTTCCCGTGCACCAGTGTATTTCAGGCGGTGGTGAGGAACCTCAGAACTCTGATGGTTAACCAGTCTTTTCTCATCACCGCCGTCAGCCAGAGCCAGAGCCAGAGCCGGAGCCGGAGCCGGAGCCGGAGCCGGAGCCGGAGCCGGAGCCGGCTCGCTTGCCGCCACCGCGCCGCCCCATTCCGCGGGCTCCCGCGACTCATCCCGCAGCCGCCTCAGGCCCCGCGGTTCCCCGATCCTCGCCCCTCGGCGTCGGCATCTGGGGAGGGAGGAGGCCCGCGGCGCCCCGTGCGTGCCGCCGCTGGTCACGTGGGCGGCGGGGGTGGCGGTCGCGAGAACCTGAGGCGGCGCAGGCAGCAGCATGGCGGCGGCGCTGGGCGGCCTGGGCCTCCTGCAAGGCCGAGTCAGGCTGGCAGCCGCAGCCGCCGCAACCTCCTCCCTCGGCCGGACTGGCCGCCGGGCGCCGGTGCAGGTGCAGGGGGACNACCGGGCAGCCTTCTCCGGTTGCCCAGGCTCTGGCAGAGCCCGGCCACTGGGCCAGGGTGACCCCTGCGCGGCGGAGCAGGGAGGAGGAGGAGGTCCTGGGGGGAGCTGCCCATCGACAAGGGGCGGGAGGAAAGCTGCAGCTCCTCCTCCTCAGCCTCTCAGCCGGTGGCTTCGTCGCAGAGTTCTGGAAACTGGGCATGGCGTGCTGTAGAACTGGGTCAGCTTGGTCTCTCTTGGCTTTTCTTTTTCAGAGGACTACGTAGCATGTACTGTATGGGCGAGCTACACCTTTCACAGTTGGAGTCTTGGCCATTTTTATGGGGGAAAATGAAGTTCAGTAGCGAACTGCTACAGTCATCCTGCTTCCCATGTCTGTTCTGTGCTTGGTATGCAGGGGCAGACAGGGGTGCAGGAGTCGTATGGGCTCTTTGTTCTGGGAAGCCTGTCTCAGCACTCTTGCTCATTTTCTGTACTTTTCCTAGTAACCAGCTCACCTTTCTTCCTTTTGCTGTCATCTGTGGCTGACCTTGTTTTATGCTGTACTGGCAATATTGTTTTAACCCACCTAGTTTGAGAACATCCATGTTCCAAACTGATCTGGAGGAAATTTACCAAAACACAGACACTTGTACCACCTCTTCTGCTTTTGTTGTCACCAGATTTTAGAAGTATTCTTCCTTTGGACCTGTTTCACATTTTTTGGTGTTAGTCACTTCTGTCCCATGTGGGTACAGCAGGGTTAGGAATAGTGGAGAAACAGTAAGTGCAGGCTGTGTTCCTGAGAATTTTGATTTAGGGCCATGATGTTATACCTACTTTTTATGGAGAGGACCATAGTGAGGGTGGAGCTCTATTCATCTGTAGCTCATGGATCTCTTTATGTGGCTTAGTAAGTCTTGGAATGACTGTATACTGAGATGTACAGCTCAGTTTACATCTTCCATTGTGCTAACTTGGTTATTTCAGATTTGCTGCAAATTCAGGCGAACACCTGTAAGTTAACTATGCATCTCTATAGATTTATATATGTATGTATAGAGAGAGGTAAAAACTTAGAATTCTAGTGTGATGCTTAGATGATGACTAATTTTCTAAGGAAAACTGAGGTTCTGCATTCATCTGAAGCTATTTTTCTCACTCTGTTAAGGGTCAGTAAAACTGGTGATGTAATCTGATCCACTTTTGTCTTAGTCATTGCTCTGTTCCTAACTCTTTCCAATTGAATTTAAGACAATCTTTTGTCATGTTTTCTCAACCACCCGTGAAACTCAGAATTAGTTTTAAATATATATTTTAATTTTTAAGGTTATTTTAAATAGAGGAAGGGGCAAGGCAGGATCAAAGAATAGTTCGTAGAACGTCAGAGTGTTTTTCACTGCTTTGTTTTGTACCTTGCCAATAAGTGTTAGAAAACACTTGAATACTACCTAAGATGGTTATTTCTGCTATTACACAACAAGCAATCAAATTGGGTACTATGTTACAGCTGTTGCATCAGCTAGAAATCATTACTATTGTAATGTTATGAAGGTGTTCCGTACTTTATATCTGCCCTAGGATACAGAGTGTATTGCTCAGTGTTTCTGATGTGGATACTTTTAAATTTATGCAGAAAAGGTGCAAAGAGATTTGGAGTTTTATATCAACATGCCACCTGGGTTTATTTTTCTTGTTGAAAACATATTTTTTACTTCTTTTTTTCCCATCATAGGCTATACATAGACTAAATGTGGCATTAAAATTTCCCTGAAGCATGGAGATAGCATTTGGAGCGTTAAATTAACCTTGACTATCATAAAGAAAGATTCAATTAATATATTTTTAATTCATGGATTCTCTTCAGGAAAAAGTATTTTCCTTGACGTTGCCATTCAGAAAGACACAGAAGTAGTGTTGATTAATAAAGAATAAAAGCAAGTGTCTAGAAATAAGCCAGAAGGAGACAGGCTTCATGTGCTTCCTTTATCAGCACAAAGAGCAGACCATGTTTCTGTGAAAAAAACATGGCTTTGCTTCCTCCCTGTGCCACTACTGCACGCTCTCCTCATCTCGTGTCAAGTTCATCTGTCTTTACCTGCTTTTAGCATCTAATTACCCTTGCTGCTTTAGGACACTAAGTCAGTTATAAATCCCTCTGGTCTCTGTTGCTCATTTGTTAATCTGCTGTTCCTTTTTCCCACTAATTCATATTCTAGACTTACACAAGTGGGACCTCGGTGCCTCACCTTATTCTTCCATTACATGCTTCATGACTTCACACAGGAACAAACCCTGTCTCTCCAACTACCTTTGATGGCACACAGAGACGCATTTATACTGTGATTATGGTCTGTCCATGCCTAGTCTTTGTGTGCTGCTTGGAGAAGGAGGTTTCATCCAGGGGCTTTTCCAGCTGAGGAACGCAGGAAAACTTAGAGTAAATGCCTGGCTTTAGACAAATCTTTCTCTGCAGGCAAAATTGCAAACTGTTCTGTGTCGTAATGCTTTTGTGTGATACGTTTGTGGGAAGCTGTTAAACTGAAGCAAAAAGGCTAGTTATTGAAATTAAATTCGACTTTACAGCTTCCAAATTTGAATAGAACTATAGTACAAAAGATCTGAGATTTGTGAAGATTCTGGTTGTAAAGTGCCTGTGTATTCTGAACGACTTGTGAAGCTTTTAGTATCAGTTTTCTGTGAGTACATATGAATGTCAGTGCATTAGTATTTTTAAAATTAAACGCATATCTTTGACATTCTGTTTGATATCACTAGGACTGAAATACATTGCAGTTATTGACATTTTGGAACTTCTAGACAAATTGCCTTAATGATTCCATTCAAAATTTTGATGAGCTTAGTACTTTTGCTCTTGAAGTTCTGGGTGGAATTAGGACAAATATCTGTTGTCTTGGCTCAGGTGTTGCAGTAGCACTTGCTGGAAAGTGATACAAGTCTTCGTAAAATTTAGATTTTACCGAAGAATGAATCTTTGTGTTTTGCAACTGGTTTTAGTTCAGTTTGAGTATGCAAGACAGCTTTTTGTCCTCATCAGTTAGAATTTTAGCATACGTAGAATGGACAGAACAAACACAGTCTTAGTTTAGAGGCTGGTGACTGATATTTTGCTGGTAAATTGGAAAAGCTTTCCCTTCTTTTGTTCTCTTTAAATAAAGCAAGGCTGAGCAGATGAAATACACTAATTTAAGCAGTGCAGGAAGAATTTTAAAGCAATACTTGGAGATAAAAATGTGCTATTTAAAAAAAAAAACTACCTAGTATACATCTGTATGATTTTGCACTTAAATAGTTCTTCATAAGACAATCAATAGAACTCACCAGAATTGTGCATGACAGACTCAGAATAGATTCTTGTTTTGCTTAAGAAACTGTTCTAGAGTGCTAAATGTCTAAATCAACTAGTCTTCTGTGGTTTATCTGAGTGGTTAAGCAAGACAAGTTCAAAAATAACAGCTTTCTTTGATCTTCCCTCCATTTTTCAGTCCATAATTCAGATTTCTGTGTGTACAAATGAATGTATTTCTCTAAGTACTTTCTATACAGATGTAGAGAATCGTTTTAACTCTTGACAGATATGCTAATATGAACATAAAGACAGGATTTATTTGTGAATAACCATTCGAATATTTTTCTACCAAACACTGAGGATCAGTATTTTTTAAACTAAAATGTATCAGATAAAACTGATAAAAAAATCATTATTTAAAGTAAGATTTCCTATGTGCTGATGTAAACCATAGTTAGATGATGATCTAATTACTTCACTTAAGATGGTCCAGCTTGTTTTGTACAACATAGAAAGAAATATGATCTTCACTCTCAGCAGTTTTATACAATGATAAATAGTGATATTCTTTCTATCACTCTTGAAATGTAAGAACCTTTCAGTATCAACTAGTTATATCCAAGTTCAAGTTTATCATACATTACAAAATGTTTCTGGGAGCTTACAGGTATCTTGAAGCTCTTTTATGTATATATATCTCATCTTGTGTGTATGCATGTACCTGAAAGAGTAAGAAGAGGAAGGAGAGTGTAGATAGGTCAGTCCTTTGGCAGGCCTGAAATAAAAGAAGCAGTATGTGTTGAAATGACAAGACAGATGCCCTGTGGAGTCTGAGATCCAGATTTCTGCAAAGCTGAATGGTGAGGTAGTAAATGCTTAGACAAATAGTGAGTTTCTGAAATACCTTTTTCCATCTTGTAAATTGATGGCAATACTGTGGGCATTTTTCGTTGAGATGGCAGCCCCATTGCTTGTTTCTCATTTCTGATCCTATCCTAGTTCTTGGGTTTTCTCCCCTTAACCCCTGCACTCTCCAAATGGAAAAAAAAAAAAAAAAAAAAAACCCGAGAAGACCTTAGAATTGTAGAATGTCAGGGGATGGAAGGGACCTTGTAAGATCATCTGGTCCAGTCCCACTACCAGAGCAGGATCACCTACAGGAGATCACACTGGAACACATCCAGATGGTTCTTGAGTATCTCCAGAGAGGGAGGCTCCACAACCTCCCTGGGCAGCTGGTTCCAGTGCTCTGTCACCCTCACAGTGAAAAAATTCTTCCTCAGGTTCGGATGGAACCTCCTATGCCTTGACTTCCACCCATTGCACCTTTTCCTGTCATTGGGCATCACTGAGAAGAGACTCTCTTTATCCTCCTGGCACTCTCCCATGACATATTTATGTACATTATTCAGGTCACCTCTTAGTCTTCTCTTCAAGCTAACAACCCCAGCTGCCTTAGTCTCTACTCATAAGATGTTCAACTTCCTCAGTCATTTTTGTGGCTCTGCACTGGACTCTCTCAAGCAACTCTCTGTCCTTCTTGAGCTGGAGGCCCCAGAACTGGACACAATACTCCAGATGGGACCTCACCAGGGCAAAGTAGAGGGGAAGGAGAACGTCCCACAACCTACTAAATATATCCCTATTACACCCCAANACTCTCCCATGACATATTTATGTACATTATTCAGGTCACCTCTTAGTCTTCTCTTCAAGCTAACAACCCCAGCTGCCTTAGTCTCTACTCATAAGATGTTCAACTTCCTCAGTCATTTTTGTGGCTCTGCACTGGACTCTCTCAAGCAACTCTCTGTCCTTCTTGAGCTGGAGGCCCCAGAACTGGACACAATACTCCAGATGGGACCTCACCAGGGCAAAGTAGAGGGGAAGGAGAACGTCCCACAACCTACTAAATATATCCCTATTACACCCCAAAATGGCATTGGCCTTCCTTGCCACAAGAGTACACTGCTGGCTTGTGACCATATCCGCCAGGACTCCCAAGTCCCTCTCCCCTTCACTGCTCTCCAGCATGTCCCCAACCTATACCTGGACCTACCTGGACCTGAGTAAGGCATTTGACTCTGTCCCACATGACATCCTGGTCACCAAACTGGAAAAACATGGACTTGATGGGTGGAACACTCG
>VWZE01025221.1:10096-20743 GCA_013396675.1 Eubucco bourcierii | reverse complement strand
TTATTAAAAAAAAAAATTGCATTTGGAAATGTTGGCTTGGCAAGTTCAAGCCTGCTGCATGATTCCAAGCCTTTTCCCCGTTTGTCCTTTTCCTCCCCGCTTCTTTTCGTCCTCTCTCTTTTCACCCTCTCCTTTTTCTACCTTCTCATCTTCCCCCATCCCCACTTAGAGTGTGATGTGAAATGAGTATTTTATTATATTTTGCAATTATAAATGGGGGATGTTCAAGATCAGATAATCTTTTTTAGCAGTTTTCTTTGTTGATGATTACAGTAATTCAAGAAACAGTTACCTTTTGTGTTATTTTCTTTCCACCTGCTGTTCCTTGGGATATAGTTTCCCTTAGGACTGTCATGTTTCTCCAGCCTTCTTTTTATGTCCTGTCAAGAAGAAATTAGTATGTGTTTTGTGAACCTCCTGTTCTTCATTTGTTTTTGTCTTAGGCAGAAACTTGCTGCCTTGTAATTAATTGGTTAAGTTTACAGCTCATACAAATAAATAAACACCCATGCTACCCTTCCAAGTAGTTACTGTTTTATTTTCCTTCCTCTGGTGCCTGACCAAACTGATTGTCCCAGTCCAGCCTGAGATGATTTCTTTCCTGAAATTCTGCATGTAAGTTGTCAGTTTCCTTACATCCATTAATTTTTTTGATGATAAACCAAAAAAAAATCTACCATCTCGTATGGGAGGAGAATGAAACACTGTGATTCCCTAAAGGAACAGACTACTCCTGAAATTCTTTTTGCATGTGAGAATTAGAAAGAGGGCTTTTGCGGGTAAGAAACTCTTAACTTCTTGAGGGTTGTTTTCAATGTCTGTGTATAGTTAATAATTGTGAAGAACAGATTCTTCAGTATTGCTTTACCAAATTGCAGTAATTGAGCAAAGGTTGTGTGACTGATGACTGACTTGCTTGGTATACCTGTGCACCCAATGGATGAGGACATTGCAATTTTTAGTTGACAGATTTTGAGAAACCTTGTTCTTCAGTGATCTTGCTTCAGAAGTCTTTAAGACATATAAGAATAGGAAATGTTAACTATTGTAACTGACTTTCAAGACAATTTGAAAATCTGGGTATTGGGGCTGTCTAAATGGCTTTGACCTAAAAGTCACTGCAGCTTGGCCAAGAAAGCCCCCTCTTGGAAAAGCAGAAGTAATTCATCATCTGCCAGAAGAAATTCATCATTCGAGTCTGTGGATTGAGCAAAACCAACACAAATGCTTTTCTTGTTGGCACAACTTGTCTACATCAGAATTTTGTTTCCAGCACAGCTGAATTGGCTGTATGGTGTGTGGCTCCCGCCTGCCGTTTCCAACTGGTACAGTTTTTCTGGCAGAAGTTTGTGAAGTAGACAGACCTGGTAGAGTAGATCCTTAAAGGCTTCTTTATTTATAAGATTTTGGTGTGGAGGAGGAGAGGAGTTCCGTAACATCTCTGAAATGCTGGACCTACTCTTATTTTTGTAGATTTAGAAAGCAACAGCAGGGAAGTATTTGTGTAGATTTGTTTTTCTGTCCAGGTTCGCTTAAAAAGGAGAGAGAGTACATTTCCACAGGTCTTGTTTTGGTCCTCTAGATTGCAGCTCCTGCAGAAGAATTGAGAATAGTGCCAGTATTACTTCACTGTTCCCTTCTGAGGATTCAGATTACATGTGTATATATTTTAGTGTCTTTTGAATATTTTTTGGTTGCTGTTCATATATTCAATTTTCTAAAATAAATGCCTTCAGAGGTAGGCTGTAGCTAGACTCTTTCCACAGTTTTTCATTCCAGACACTGATGAAGGTTTGATTCCAGACTGATGCTAGATTCTTTTAGGCCACTATGCTAACTGTTGCATATATATTAGAGCAATACGAGTTTGTGAAGGTTGTTCAGCTGTGTGAGAGCTCTGTTTTGTGAGTGCATATATAATAATTTGTATTTGAAGTCTACAACCTGTATTTTTCCAGCACTAATTACTTTATTTCTTTGTATTGTTTATTGTCATTATTTTTTAGAGCACATTTTGAACAACTGAGACAAAAAGAGTGCAATTATGATTGCAAATCCCTATGATTATCAATAGGGAAAAAAAAGATAAGAAAAATGGTTTAAATGTCTTTCCTTTCAAAGTACCTCAGTCAGGCAACTCCAAATCCTCCTCTACCTTCTACTGTGAGGTGGCATGCTGAATTTCAGGAGAATTTTGAACAGCTGTAGATTTGAGAGCTAGAAAAGTTTGTCTTAAAAAGTATTTTCTTGGTCTTAATTATGGCAGAGCTGCTGTGTTCCTAATTGATTGCTTACATTATTCTAATGTTGGAATATAGTTCAAATGAGTTCAGTGTGTTACTTGATGCATGTTACTCTGTTCATATTTACCTTAACCTTGTGGCTAGTTGTTGAACAAGGTACTGGGAAGTTAGCAAATAAAAATTGTTTATAGTTAGTGCAGCACATGCTGGCACAGTAAATTTATGCTTCAAGAATAAATACACGTTTACCTTTTAGCTGCAGAAGAAACACAGATGGAAAGTTTCCATGAAGTTTTTCAGTGACAATATGAGATTGTAATGTAACCATGTTAGTTTTCTTTATCTCCAAAAGAGTGATCCATTCCTGTTGAGAAGGCAGACAGAAGAAATGGGATAGGAAGTTGAGTGGGACTGTAAACAAAAGTGCTGTCTTTTAAGTTTGCTCTAATCGGCTATGAAACTTTCATCTGCTTTCTCACTGGTGACTGCAATGCCTAAACCTGTGTATTGGGTTTACATGCCAAAGTTTTGATATCAGAGGGATGGCCTTTGAGAAGAGCAGGAGCCGTACCTGTATTGAACACATCAACATCCAGCTAGATCTGAAACAGACTTAAAAATGCCCAAAGCTGAGTCTACCAGTGACTCTGATGGCACCTCTATGATAACATATATAAGAAGTGGTAGAATACCATGTGCAGCAGCTGTGAGACAGACTGAGAAACAGCACAAGATAAACAGCTCTGCAGACATCAAGGTTGGTAAGAAGGTGGGAGGTGAAGTGCTCTAACAGTAGATTCCCTCACAGCCCAAGGAGTAGACTACAGGAAGGCACGTTGTCCCTCTGCAAGTCATGAAGGACAACTCTGAAGCAGGTATCCACACAGCAGCCCGTGAAGAATTCTGTGATGGAACGGGTAGATGTGCCCTGATGAATACTGCAGCTCATGAAGAACCTTCTTAAGAGCAGATTCTTGCAAGAGCTGTGGCCTGTGCAGAGCAGCCTATGTAGGAACAAATTTTATGTTTTTGAAGGGCTGTACCCTGTGGAGAGAACCCATGCTGAAGCAGTTCTTGAAGTGTACCCTGTGGGGAAGCCCCATGTTAGAGCAGTTTGTGAAGGACTGTCTCCTGTGGGAGGAGCCCTGTGCTGGAGTAAGGGAAAAGTGTCAGGAGGAAAGAGTGGTGAAGATGAACGGTCATGTTCTTAACTGTGACTCCCATTCTCCTTCACCATCTCTCTCTGTTCTGTTCAGCAGTAGCAGAAAAGGTACAAGAATCACTAAGGTTTTGAACCAGGAAATAAGTAAGAGTGAGGGAGGATGGTTTTAGTTTTGTTTTTGTTTCTCAGTATCATGACTTCTGTTTTTAATTACCAAAAAATAAAATTTCTTTCTTAAGTCTGTTTTGTCCCTAGTGGTAACTAGTGAGTGATTCCCCCTGACTATGTCTTGAGCTTTTCATTTTATTTTGTCCGCTTATCACTGAGGAAGGGAAGTGGGAGAATGGCATGGTGGGGCCTTGGCAGCTGTCCAAAGTTAATCCACCACAATCACTTACTATGAATTTTCAAAGTAAGACTGAGGCAAAGTCTATATTGTTGAGGAACTATGAAATTTAGGGGAGACTGATCATATAGTGTCAGAGATGCTTGTGTAGAAAAATTAGCTAAATAAAGGTAGTCAGCTGTCTAAAGTAGTGACCACTACTGTAAAGAACCTGAAGTGGATTAATTGCAACAGAAGAGACTGGTCTGTAGCTTCTTGGTTCTTTCTTCCATCCATCACTCACGATGCAAGATTCTTTTCATCAGACTTGTGCAGGATATCTGTTAATGCTTTTTCTTCTCATGCATTGTGCATTGTAAACTGTTTCTTATGAAATATTATGTGACCCTCTCCTCCTCTTGTTACATTCTTTAATTACAACTTTAGTTACTCCTGCAGTACAGGGTGCAGTCATTGATTTCTGTTTGAGAGGGGCTCCATCCTTCTGCTGGTTGAAGATTGAGTTGAAAGTATTTCCAACCATAGCGCGCTTTCCCCCTGTATTGTAGTTTTTCCATTGCTCTGTTGGAGTTAGAGGCAATTTTATTCACAGCTAACATTGCTACAGCATAAAACATTGAAAAAAAAAAGTCTCTGGTAATTGGTTGTTTTCAGCTGAGATGTTAGTTGTGGATATTCCCATGAAATTTTTCTTCCTTTTTTGGTCTTGAATGAGCTGTAGACCATAGCTTACTGTGATTTGTGAGTACAAAGCTGATGGGTTTTAAGATCATACCATTAGTGAAAGATAAATTATGAAAGCTAGCTAGAGAGCCGTATTTCTAGTAGTATTTTTCCTTGATTGATATAATTTTGAGATTTTCCTTTTCAAGCTGAGGAAATGGAGCATATGACCANGTAAAGTATTTAGGACATTGGCTAAGCAAAGGGAAAAAGAAATTAGACCCCGACAGGATACCAGGGATTCAAGCTTTACAACCTCCCCAAAAAAAAAAAAAAAAAAAAAAAAAAGGAAATATTGAAGGTTCACTTACCCAGTAAACAATTTTCTTTCTTATTCTCCATTAGAATCGAAACCATCTTCAGTCTGAGACCCATGTAAAATTAATATAAAACCCCAAAATTTGTCTGATTTGCTACTCTAGTTGTATAGTTAATCTTGCCTAGCAGAATCGATATATTTGTGGACAGTGGCTTGTCAGATACGGTCAAACTAGTGTTTTACCAGTGTAAGGCTTAACTAAAACTGGACTCTTGTCATGGTTTGGGTTGATTCTACTGCAGTTATTCATACCATGCTGCAACTATGCCAACTTCAAAATGAAGTATTCTATGGAGCAAAGTATCATGGGTCTTGAAGTTCAGATTGTAAGATGGGAGGCTTCCTGTTCTGGTTGCTGCTTCTGCTTTCTGGATTTTTGGGTGTTGACTCTTCCATAAGTAAGATGAGATGAGTTGGGAGTGGGTTAGGTGTGTGGTTTTGTTTGATGCTGTTTTTTTCTGCATTTTGCTGTGCTGCTTTTGCTAATCAGCTAAGCTAAGGTAATCATGCATTGTATTATTAGATTAATTAGATTATTAGCTAAGGTAATTATGCATTTATGTTATCTTGTTTATTCAGTAAACTCTATCTCTTTATCTCAACCCTGAGGTTTTTTGGTGGTTTTTTTCCCTCACTTCTGTATTGGGGGAGCAGGCAGGTTAACCCTTGCATTAAATCATGACAACTGTGTAATACAATCACATGAAACTACAAATAACACACTTATTTGAAGTGTGGGGTTATGAGTATCTGTGTTAACTGATTTTGAGCACCAGAAGGCTGTACTATTAACTCAATGTCATTCATGCGGCTTACATATACTGGAAAGTGTAAAAACAGAGATAAGAGTGTGGTTTTGGTCATTGGAAAGTATAATGAGGTTGAGGTAAACTTTGCTGGTAAAAGAAAAAAAATCCCTAATTGAAAAAAAGAAAAATTCTTATAAAATGGCTTAATGTATTGGTTTAGGCTTTCAGATCATTAGAAAAGATGCAAACTTAGAACAGATGTACACAATACATGTTACATTTTCTGGAATTTTTTTTTCCAGTGAAAACCACCTAAAAATATAAAAAATATTTAATTCTCACTAAAAGATTTCTGAGGGAGTGGAATTTGATTCTTCAGTTTAATCAGGAGGGTAACAGGAAACAAGAGTGACTATACCAAAGCCCTTTAAGCGTATTGTAAATGCATGGGAAGAACTGATCTAATTGGATGCTTAAAATAAAAAAAATTTAAATACTAGGTAAAAAATAATTTATTACCATGTTCCAGAGAAGTAGTCATAAAGCATAAATATACTGTAGTCACAAAACATAAATACACTGGTGAAAAGAGAAATCTATTTGTTTGGGTTTCATATATAGCAGTCAGAGTTGTTCTTGAAGGTATCCCATCCTTCCATGAGTATGGAGAAAAATGCCTGACCATTTTGACTTCCACTCCTATATTTATACTAAATTGCATGAAAGTATTGGAAGTACAGCTTGTTTTTTTAAGTGGAAAATAGATGACTTGAACCTGACTTTAGAGGTAAGATGTGTGTAACCAAATGATTGAATATAATTTCGTAAATGAAAATAAACACAACTGTACAGCTTGCAAATAAGCAGATCAAACTGAATCCTGAACAGCTGGAAAACTTCTGCAGTTTTGTGAGATGTTTGAAACTGTTTGAAATGCTCAAGATTTTTAGAATGGTTGTGGAAATGATACAGTAGAAATTCGTAGTGAGTTGTTGTTCAGTCTTGACACAATCAAGAACATCGGAGATGACTATTCAAGCATGTCCCAGAATGTAAATGAAGGTGACGTGTGTTCAAGGTGATTATGAAGCAGTGAAAGGCAGCTCACTTGAGTACCTAGACTAATGAAATATGCATGCAGTCTTTCTTAAAGTGCTTTAATGACTTTTCTAATACTGAAGTCTTTCTGGAGTGAATTTTACCAAAATAGACTTTAAAATTAAAAAAATATAGCAGGTGGATGCAGAATATTGTATACAATATATTCTGCAGTGGATGTCCTGATGTTCTTAGGTAGTCAGGCAGTTTTTTCCAGAGTTGTTCTTAGACCTTGCTTTCTGGATCTATAATATTTTAATTTTTAAAAAAATGTTATTTAGATTTTTAGAGACTAAAAAACAGACAGTTTTTCCCAGAGTTGTTCTTAGACCTTGCTTTCTGGATATATAATTTTTTTTTTTTTAATGTTATTTAGGATTTTAGAGACTAATCAGAAATAGTTTGTGATTTTAGTCTTTTGTTCATACACTAAGACTTGATTCAGAGATAATCTTTGGTGATATAACTTGCTTATTTGAACCTATATCGATTGGAAATGCATCTTGAATAGCTGTATCATGTATCTCCTGCAACTGCAGTGCACTTAATTTTCATTTAAAAAATGTATTCTGTAGTGTTTCTATGAGGTTACACAAATGGGCTTTTTCAAGTTTACACATAGATGACTTCCTGCATTTCATATTCTTGTTGCAGTTGAATTTGACTTTTGGAATATATTTGGTGTGGCACTGCTGGGGAGTTGTATTGAACTTTGTGTACCACCACTTAAATGTATCACACTCTTTCATGTATGTGACCTCATGTAAGATATTTTTATAATTATTTGTATGTAATACAGAGATGCACAGATGAACTTGACTATAGCAAGAAATAAGTAAATGGAAACTTGCATAACCATTGCGAGGTGGCTTCAGAAGTCTGTCTCATGGTCTGGGAACTGCAAGGTTAGTGGAGAGATATGCTTGAGGTTCTTCTCTTCATGAAAATCGGTTATGTGGTGTTAAGTAATCATCTTTAAGCAAGCTGTAGGCTGTGTAGATTCCTGCAGGTGCATTAGAGCTAGATAGCTGTGCTTTAATATCTTGCAGTCTTTGTTAGTGTCTTCAGGGATTTGAACTCACAAAGCAGTTTCGGTGGATTCTCTGATGTCCTTATTTGTATCAGTTTTCTGTATCTCATTGTAGGTATTTTGAGGGGTTTGGCCTGTTTCACCTGTGTGCTAACAAATGCTTTGACTACTAGTGGTTTTGTCTTAAAAAGTTGTATGATAAAACTCGACATGGTCAGGATGGTGTTAAGTTTCTTTACAGCAGCTCTTATGGTGCTGTATTTTAGACTGGTGATGAAAAGTGTTGATAAGATACCACCAGTGTTTTCAGTTGTCACTGAAGCGTTTCTGCACAGCATCAAGGCCTGCTTTGTTTCTCACTCTGCCAGCAAGTCAGCTGAGGGTGGACAAGAAGCTGGGAGAAGTCATAGTTGACACTGATTCGAATTGAGCAAGGGAATGGTCCATAAAATACATCATGTTTACCAATAAAACTGGGAAGTTGTTTTTCCAGAGTAGACCTTGTTTGGAACTGATGGAGCATTGGTCTACTGGTGGCAGGTAATTGCTTTTGCATAATTTGTCTTTCTAATTTCCTATGTAGTGTTAAACTACTGTTACCTCAGTCCACAAGCTGTTTCCCCACACTCTTCCTCTTGCTTTTTAAAAACTGTTGGATTTCTCTCTGTTGTGCTGGTGGGAACTGCAGAAGCAACTGGCTAGGGGCTTACCTTCCAGTCAGAGTCAAACCCAGAACAAAACAACAATCTTTTATGACAACAGCAATGAGATCTCCAGTCATTAGCTGGGGTGGCTCAAAAAATGTCCTGTATGTTAATGAATACCAACTTAACTATAATGCTAATATACTCCCTTTTAACTTCCATAACGGGGTGCTTAAGGTCACTTAAAACCTGTTCCAACAGGTGTTGCATCTCTAAAGAGTATACTTTTTTATCCAATTCCATATTTCAAGTGCAGTGGTGAACTTTTAAGTACTTAGCATTTCAGGATGTACTTATTAACTGTTCTTTAATCTGAAAGTATCTTTGTCTCTATTCAGGTAGAAACAGAGGTTTTAGAAAAAGATTCTTTCTCTACTTTTAACGCTTCATGATGCCAGCATATGCAGCCTTTGAGAGATGCCTGTTAGGGGTTGTTACTCGCACTGCTTTGGCTGTGGACAGCTGCAGCTCATCCAGGATGGATCTTGGAACTGCATTGATTCAGAGTATTCTGTGCTAGTTGGCCAGTTTGAGCTATATTCGTAAGTTAATACATGTTTGACTTTTTATTTATAGGCCTGCATCAGTGGTGCACTCTTGCTTTAGGTCTTTGATTTCAAATCTTGAGGTGGAAAAAATGCTCTGTAAGAGTGAAGATATTTCATTTATATATGTATTTTTCAAATCTCTTAAAAGCAGGATTAGTATTCTAACCTGCATTAAGACAATTCAGGAAATTCATCTGTCTTTCCAAGCAGCCTGTACAGATCTCTAATAAATACAGTTTAGATTCTTAATACAGCTTTGCAAATTTTGAAGTGGAATTTTATTTACTACAGGGAAAACACAGAGCTTTATTAGACCGAATTTTGTCTTTTGGTAATGATGAAGCTGGTCATGGTTTGGTGGTGATAGCAGGTCAGTAAGGGTTGGTTGACATGATACCAGTGCTTGTTTTATGATGGAGAGTGGACATTTCAGTTTGTGTAATTTTTTTCCCCACCATCCTAAAATCCTGGTTAAAAGAAGGCAATCAAACCTTTATTTGTGTAGATGTGTAAATTCTGTGACTGTCATGGACTCCTACATCATCTTGAAAAAGTTTAATGTCAGATGTTGGTGGCCCAGTTTGAGGCCACAAGCTACCCAGGACTGGAGGATAGAAATGACTCTTACTCCTTTTGAAGAGTAAGAACGAAGGTACTGCACACTGATTGGAAGTGTGAAGAGAGATTCTATTTACCAGTGCATATATACGCAAAAGGCAATCAGGTAGAATGAATACATCCACAAGCTAAGCCAAGTCTATCAGACTAAAACCATCTAGAATCCTCCCCCCCGCTTCCACCCTCAGCAGGCCTGGGAGTAGGCGAAAACCACCCTCCCCAGCTTAAGCCTACAATGCCTCAGCAGGCTTGCATGGTGCGGCTGAAAATTCCCTGCCAGCCAGTAAGCCAGGACTTAAGTAGAGATGTGGGCTCTTCCCGGAGAAAAGAAGGGATGGGAAGGAAGGCAGGGAGGGGAAGAGAGCGATGTCAACCAGGCACTGCCTTCTAAGCTGTGATATGGGGAAGTGGAACAGAGTAACAATGTTACAATATCCTGGGAGGACCAGGTCCATCCCCCTGGGATAGGGCTTTGTCTCTGTGGTCTTCCTAAGGGAACTTGGGACCCCTCAAACTACCACAGTTGGATAGAGCTTTTGCTACAGTTCCAGAGAATGCATATGAATTTTTTTGAAAGTTTTTTTTTTTTGGTCAGAAGTTACACTAACTTGTCTGTACTTACAGGAAATTGTTAAGTATTTTATGGTTTTAAAGTGTGTAAAACCAGGCGAAGATAAACTTAACAGGAAGATAGGATTGTTAATTTGTTGCTATTAGTACTAAGTAGATAAGGATAACTTTTGTCAAGGTCCCTGCTATCCCAGACACCAAAGGTAAATGCATTTGTGGTAAGATTAGGAACTTAGTTGTTTGGTTTTTTTTTTAACTTCCATTATGTACCTCAGAACATTGGACTTTCTGAGGTCCAGATCTCTTCCATAAATATTAATTTAAATTGAGTAGTTACCTCTGTTCAAAATGCTTATATCATGTCTCTGGATATTTGACATCTTGACTGGTAAAGAAAGGCTGGTGTTTTTCTTAATGTCTCTCCGAAGCAGGTTGTCACGATATACTGTATGAGTTGACTAACCCAATTTCCTGGTGTGCTAAGTGCCTATACTACCTGGTGGTGGTTTGGTGGGGTTTTTTTTTTGGTGGTTTTTT
>VWZE01025220.1:0-31061 GCA_013396675.1 Eubucco bourcierii | reverse complement strand
GAGTTGGGGCTCTTCAGCCTGGAGAAGAGAAGGCTTCGAGGGGACCTGATAGTAGCCTTCCAGTATCTGAAGGGGGCCTACAGGAAGGCTGGGGAAGGATTATTTACAAGGTCCTGCAATGACAGGATAAGGGGCAATGGGTTTAAACTGGCAGAGGGGAGATTTAGACTAGATGTTAGGAGGAAGTTCTTTACAGTAAGGGTGGTGAGGCACTGGAAGTGGTTGCCCAGGGAGGTTGTGGATGCTCCCTCCCTGGATGTGTTCAAGGCCAGATTGGATGAGGCCTTGAGTAACCTGTACTAGTGGGAGGTGTCCCTGCCTATGGCAGGGGGGTGGAACTAGATGATCCTTGAGGTCCCTTCCAACCTTACCATTCTATGATTCTATGATTCTATGATAATTAGTTACAAAATCACTAAGAGTACTTCAATCTATAGTCTTATTCTGACTTTGCAGACTAATGCCTGCTAAAGATACAGGCAAGATCACAGGAAGCCATCTAGGCTTCACCCCACAGGAAACCTAATCCATTACTCAGAATTTTTCAATCTGTCCTTAAAAAACTGTAACCATGGGAAGCCCATGTTCTCTCAAGGTAAGCTACCTGAGTGGTTAATTATCACTACCATTAGAGAGTTTCCCTTAATATCTATCCTAAATGTCCTTTGATCAATTTTAGCCTCATTACTTCTTGTCCTGCTCACTGTAGATACACGGAACAGATGATTCTCTCTTTGTAGCAATCTATTCCATATAAGTTTTTCCATTATAAGGTCATATTTTCTAAAGTCTCTTTATCTTTTGATTACAGGCAATGATTTCCCTAAGCATTTATACACTTAAAACAGGTTTGGATAACACCTTCTGCAAATTTGGAAACCAACAGATAAAAATCTTTCATGCAAGGTTTAATCCAAGTCAGCTGCATTGTAAATGTTAGATGCACCTAGTGATTCTTCACATAAATCTTGCCTAGAACAGGAATATAACCTTATAAATATCATGGTTGTAAATAGATTTCTTCCTGGATGAACAAAAAATTAGATTCCATGATTATAAAAATATACATCTTTGGTATTCTGACCTTAGTCTCTGCCAGTCTCCTAGTAATTAAAATGTTAATAATGTGATAATTAAAGCTTTTGTTACTAAACAATTAATGTGCCTGAAAGCAGATTATGAGGGAACATTGAGCCCTCTGGCCGAGAAATGGGAAGCAGGAGGGAGGGAGTGGTTGTAGCTGTGTATTTCACCCTTTAGCAAGAACACATGTTCCAGTGATGACACCAAGCCTACTGATGGCCACTGCTCACTACTCTCCACCTCTATCCACCTCGACCCCATTACCAAAACCGGTAACACTTAGGCTTGCCAAGCTGCAACAGAGCAAGTTTCTCATCTTTCAGACATCAGCAAAAGAAATATAGTGGATTGTAATGGCAAGTAAGGGACTAGCTGGAGACAGATCCAGACTGCAATGCAAAGTGATGGTGTACATGAGAGGTTATAAACTCTAAATGCTCATAGGATTAGTTGATAGAGAGAGCCAACAGAAGGACCAGTGCCTGAGAATGAAGGTATTGCAATCCCAGAAAAACCTTCACACTATTATAATTGTATTTTCCACCTATCCCATTTATAAAAGATTGGTACCACTCTTTTGCTTGTTAGTAGTTCATTCACACTAGAGAACACAATTTAGTCACCTGAAGATGATTAATCTTGGTTTCCCACAGNCAAAAAAATTCCTCCCCCCCCCCCCCCGGCTTTTTATCAGCAAGTAATGCTGCTGAACATTACAGAATTTACTGTAGATAATGGAGCTGTGGAACGTGACCAAACAAATCCCATTAATATCCAAATAAAGATGCACTGAGAGAAGAGAGAAGAAAAAAAAGAAAAGCAATAATATAATCTAACTGCACAGTATGGATGATCAGACCTGAGCTGTGCCCAAACCCTGAGTTACCATTTTGCCTGCATTCTGCAAGTAGAATTATACCTTAACAGGTTGGGCTAATAACAGACCCAGATAAATGCTAAATGGTTGCTAGTTCAGGTTAAAATATTGTATATAATGTTTAGCGAATGTATAGTTTGAGCCTTCTGTGGAGAGAATTCAGTTCTCACATAAAACTGTGGAAGTGTGGGACTGCTCTTACATGCAGAAGCCAGACTTAAAGGCAAGAAGAAGGGCACATTTGTCAGTAAGAGAGTGTCCATTAACAAAACAATTCTGCTTTGTAACGCCTACAATAATTACAAAGATGAAAAGGTTAGAGCGGTGTGCTGAGATACATCTATGAATACTTCCTTTGTCTTTGGAAGAGAGGCTGTTTTGTTTCTATTTATTCACAGTCTCACTCAATGAGCCTTCCCCTTTCACAGACTTAGGCTGCTTAGAGCATAAAAGGTATTGGGGATGCTGATCATATGGAAGCAACTTAGTTTGTTGCACCCAGTCATTATGAACTAGCAATGAAGCTATAAATAGAAAGCGTATGTGTGAACATAGTAGCCACATAGTCAAGGCATTTTCAAAACTTAGACCGAGGCTAATTTTAATGTTCATGGAAATTTACAGGCGTATCCAAAATGCAAGCCCTGGGGGAAAGGGGCACCTCGTTGCATACCTTAATCTATAAAGGCGTTTCCTCAATGAATGAATAATTAATTTCAACAACATATGACCAATAAAAGTAGGAATTCTTTATTTTCTACTGAAACATCCATTTTAATACCTCTGAATAAATAACATGCATCACTTAACATGAGTACTAACAAAATCAGAAATCACAGAAGTGTTTTGTCCAAACCTTAATGTCAAATGAATAAATTGCCTGTACTAGTGGGAGGTGTCCCTACCTATGGCAGGGGATTGGAACTAGATGATCCTTGAGGTCCCTTCCAATCTTACCATTCTATGATTCTATGATTCTATGATTAAATGTGTGTCTGGACCTGAGGCTGGAATATAAACTCATCATATAAAGTTAGTGGTTAAAATAAAATCATTAGGAACTTGGAGTTTAAAAACTATTTGGAGTCTACTAGCTTTTTCACTTTAGCTTATGCTTTCTGGAAGTTTTAAATGTGTGTGGATTTTGGAGATGGATTTCATGGGAATTTTTCAGGGGAAATCTAACAATCTTTAACAAAAATTCAGAGAAATTTCTGTTATTTTGTTTAAGAAAGAAACAGAAGTTAAGTATTAAGAGGAACCTGACAGGTAGATATTAAGACCACGTGTATTGTAATCACATTAATTATATTCATGACTATAACCTCATTACATCTGAGGTTATCAGTGCCTTGTAACCTTCTTGATGCTAGGGCTACTGTCCTGTCATCTCAAACAAATTCCTCTTATCTGTAGATTGGCTTTTATGGCTCTCATTACTTATGTCTTCAGGAGAAGAATTTAAGTTGTTCGTTCCCACACCTTGGTTAGATGTGACATCACACACCTTGGCAAGATGAGAAATCAACATTTTCAAGACCAGGATATCTCTTAGTCAGAGATCTTTAATTTTGTTCTTTCATTAGTTTAAAATTGCTTTGGTTACAAAGAGCAATGAAAGTGATTAATGAACAGATTCTAAATGACCACTTGTAGCTCCAAACTGTCTGAACAGGGGCAGAGGTCCAATGTGCTTGAAAGTCTGTTGATCAGGATGATGTTCAGAGATGAGTTTTGAGTTTATGGATGGATTTTCTTCATCCTCTCCATCAGGATACTTGATTCTGCAGAGAGTGCAGAAACACTGTCGTGTTGTGGAGGGATGAGGTACACAGTTCTACCTAAACACACCTGGTGGCTGGACTGTTCAATGGATAAAGAATTGGTTGGATGGTTGCATCCAGAGGGCAGTGGTCAGCAGTTCAGTATGCAGATGAAAATCAGTGACAAGTGGTGTCCTTTGGGGGTCTGTACTGGAACCAGTACTGTTTGGTTTCCTCAATGGCAAACAGCCAGCTTCAGCAGGTTTGAAGACAATACTAAACTGAGTGATGTGGCTGACATGCCAGAGGGACAAAATGTCATCCAGAGGGACCTGGATAAGCTTGAAGAAGTGGGCCTGTGTAAATCTCATGAGGTTCAATAGTGCCAAGTGCAAGATCCTTAACTTGGATTGGGGCAATCCTTGATATGGGTTAGAGTATGATGGCATGAGAGCAGCCCTATTGAGAAGAACTCGTGGGTAATGGTGGATGAAAAGCTGGATATGAACCAACCATGTGCGCTCAGAGCCCAGAATTCCAATCACATCCTGGGCTGCATCAGAGGCAGCCTGGCCAGTAAGCTACTGCTTTACTCTGCCCTGGAGCTCTCAGCTCATGTAAAACATGAATCCATGGGAGTGTGTTCAGGAGTGCCACAAAATTGATATGAGTGCAAGAACACATCTTCTGTGAGGACAGGCTAGGAGAGTTGGAGTTGTTCAGCCTGGAGAAGACATTGGGGGGACTCATTGCAACCTTTTGGTTCTTAAAGGAGGCACATAAAGAAAGATGGGGGCAATCTTTTCAGCAAGTCCTAGTGTAACAGGACAAGGTTTAAAACTAGACAGTAGATTTAAACCAGATATAAGGATTTTTTTTTCCTGATTTTTTTTTTTTTTTCCAGTGATGGTGGTCACACTGGAACAGGTTTCCCTGAGAGATAGTAGAAGCTCCACCCCTGGAAGCACTCAATGTCAGATTGAAGGAGAGTCTGAGCAATCTCATTGAGTTAAAGATGTCCCTGCTCACTATGGGGTAGTTGGACTACATTATCTTTAAAGACCACTTCTAGCCTAAAGCATTCTATGGCCTAGTCTTCAGTTACCAGCCCTTATGTTTTACATGTGTGAAATTTGAAGACTCGGGTAAAGCTTATGGTAAGTAGAAACAATTCAGCCTTTACAAATCAGATGCAGTAGGCTTTAAGCATGTGCAAGGGTGGCCACTTAGACTATAGCTTGGTCAAACAAGAACAATTTTTAGGATGACATATTTAAGACACGTGAATAGCGTGCACGGTGTAATACAATTATTTTGTCTTGTATCTCAGCATTAGCATGTGAAGTAAACAATTCAGTAATGATACAGTGATTATTATATATATTCTTTGAACAGTTTTAATTTCTTCACCATACTATTTGTTCAAAACCAGCGGCTAATATTGAAGTCCTCTGCCATAGATAAGACACATAACAAATTAGTGTGACTCAGATGCCCAAATTAAAACACTGTCAGTCTTTTGGGGATTTCAAAACGTGGATCTACTTTCTGAAGCTGAGATCCCCTGTTAGAACAAAGGTGGTTTTCCAGAAGGAGGGCAGAAAATAGAAAAACAGATTAGAATAAGCTACTTGTTAAATATGACCTGTGCTCCTGCCACATGAGGAGGAGAAACAAAAAATACTTCCTTGTTTTACATGTTTTATCACAGGGACAGAAGTAGAGCACACATGGATGTAATGCCCTGAGCAGATCATGAAACTGCATCAGTTCTCAAAAGAGCAATGAAGTAAGCCTCTTTGCTTTGGCTAAACATCTGAGCAATTAAATTATGAAAGTCCTGCAGTTTTGGTTGCATTTGGAGTAGGAGATGCTTTCAGGAATTATAAGTAACATTTTCTTAAAAGACAGAATGAGAAAAAAATTCTCCAAGATGAAAATAGAACCATAAAACTAGACTATCAAGGTAAAACTAAATATAGCTAGGTTGTCAGGGTGACCTTTTCTGAGCTAATGATAGTCAGACTAACTCCCCCGCCATTACTTTAATGTTTGATAGTTTTAGAAAAAATCTGTTTTCTCCCATTAGACATTATTTCTACAAATATGAAAATAAAAGAAACATCTGGACATTTGTGCTGGTTTGAGGCTAATTAGAATATTTTAATAAAATAATTAGATTATAGGTTGTGAAAAGAAAACAATGGTGATGTCTACTTCTTCACTCATAGGCTTGCTGAGGTGCATAAAAGCAAGAACACAAATATAGATAATACAGAGAGTCTCTCTCTGGGAGCTGGTGTGTCTTCTCCTTTCTGCTGTGTAACACAACTAACCACTCTGCCTCTAACGCCCTTAGCCAATCCCCCAAACTCACCTTGCAATTAAAGCAGACCCTGAGATAAGGTAGAGGGGTGGAAAGAAGGTGGATAGGTGGTTGGGAGCCCCTCCTGGGGACTCTAATTTCTGGGAGGGGTGTTGTGTTTTTTTGTATTACCCTTAACTTGTATATTTCTGTAAATATTTCTGTACATTGTGTATATATCTGTTTGTATATTGTGCTGAGCTGTAAATAGAGCTTCATCCCTTAACTTCCAGCTGGCTGAGTCTAGTCAGGGGTGCTTTTTTCATAGGGGACATGAGGGGATGGGGGGATGGGTAACTTCCAAACCATCACAACACTTCAAAATAAAGACATTTTCTTCTAGGTTCCTGTATAAAAATACTTACTTGTCTGTTAAGTCCTACCACGTAGGAATATCTGTCCTACTAAATGTTCTGGCTTTACTAGCATTATCTTTCATAATAAAGATTTATTATCTTAAAGAAATGAGAAATATCTTTGTGATTTGATTCTCCAGTTGGACTTACATTCCTAAATCAGTTAGATATCAGAAAAACTACTTTTTACCCATTTTCAAAGAACAGATATGACCTGAAACTTGACAGGGCAGCACCAGCTGATTCTCTTCAGATAAGATTCTGGAAACCCGGAAAGTGTGGCCTGCAGCTAGAATATATCACCAGTCGACTGAAATGTTCAAAGTAACAGATCCACACCCAGTTGCCTAGTTGCAACTGTGCTTTTTTTGTTGCCCTGACTGATACATTCAATACAAGAGCACCATTTAAAAACTGATTCATATTGCTCAGTACAGATAATTTCACTGCTAGAGAAGGTCTATTTATGGATAGTATTATTAACTAGTACATTTTCATAGGCTTGCTACAATAGCTCACTTTTTTTCCAGTTACACTTTGTAGCAATAATAGCTGAATCCTCAAGGTGCCAATCCAAATCATCATGTCCTCGCCTGCCTGATTTGCATGCACAATCAGATGATTAACTGTGCATTTGGCTTGCTATCCTAGTTGACTTTAGTTTGCAAAATGCTGAGGTAAACTTTGCAGAAGTTATGTTTGCAATATACAAACCTGCCTTTTGCAATCTCTTGGTCTTTACTATGCATGCTTCAGAGTGAACTTTTTTTCTACATTGGAACAATCTGTCCAGAAGCAACAATTATGATTTTTTTTTTAAATAAATGCTTGTGCATTTATTCATCTGAAGAGAGTATTTCTGTTATGGAACTTTCCCTGAGCACAGAAATATGAGGCACTGAAAGTTATAAGCCTGCCTAAAACAATAAATAATTTGCAAAGAGACCCCATTACCTATGCTTCTCTCAGGTTTGCCTCAGGATGTGCACTGTGACTTCTGGATAGGGAGTGCTTTGCATTTTTGAGGCTAGCTGTACCACTATGAGACATTAGAAGTAAAGGAGACAGTTTTACATGCAAAAATTAGAAAACAATCAATTTCACCTATGAATGAAAGTCTGCTTTCTAAGTCGTGATGTTTTGGCATGCAGGAAATGATGTTTTTCCTGCCAGTGATAAATTTCCTCTTGTTAATACCCAGCAAAGAAATCACAGATTAAAATACAATGTGCTAAAAAAACTCAGTAAAATCCTGTTCCACATGCCATCCTGAAATAAATCTTCTCTTTGTGAGAGTAGTAATCAATAATTGATTTAAATAGGTATGTATTCACAAGCATCAACTAGTTAGTCTAAGACATCAGATGTGTTATCACCCAAGCTCACGAAAGCGTATGGTGGATTTTCCGTACATTAGTTTATGGCTCAACATTTTGGTGCATTTGTGGTTGTCTTTGTTTAGCTTATATCTGAGGCTAAACTTTAGCAGTTGCTCTATCACCCAGTGAACTCCCTCCCCAGTAGAGGAGGAGAATGAGGAAAAGTAAAGACCTACAGACTGAAATAAAAGCAGATTGAACAAAATAATCAAATTAATACCAGTGTCAATACAAGATATATAAAATTATACTCATCCCAGCAGAAGTGCAGCGGTTACAATTCCCAGAAGGGCTGTCTTCAATAATAGGATAGGGAAGATTCCAAGTAAGAGACTCTAGCAGAAGGCTCCTCAGGAAACTTATTCCTTCACACCATGAGTGGTGCCAATGATATGGGATATACCTGTGAGCCAGCTTGAGTCAACTGTCTTGGCTGACTGGAAATTGTGAATAGGCTCTAGCCCATGGTCTGTGATTCTGGCCCAGCAAAACCAGGACAGTAGCTAATATACAATTAGACAGTTATCTTCATAGGTCTCCTACCACCAAAACCCAAGAACTCAAGTAACTACCTGAATGCTTTGTCTTCATTGTTATGGGATCCTGTGGCAACCATAATTATCTATCGAGTGGAGACCATAGTGTGGAGGAATGCAATGTCTGTCATTCTACTAATCTGAAGAAAAACTACACCTTGAGTATCACTCACCATCTGTGAGCTACACAACCTGGAGGAATGTCCCTTTTCTTACTTTTTAAGAACCTAACTTCCAAATGATCTTTATATTTTCTGATATTTCTTCAACTGCTTCTCTTTCTCTCTTTCTACAAAACCTGTAGTTCCAAATGAACTAGCCATGAGAGAGCAAATCACACTTAACTTTGAGTGAAGTCAGGTTATTGAGAAGCTATAAGACAGGAAACATATTCCCTTCATAGAATTAACAAGGTTATTCTAAGAGCTGGAATTAATCATCTACACTGTGCACGTAGTAAAGGTGGGTAGCTAAATATCCCTAAAGTATAGAACACTCTCACAGGAAAAAAGGGCCTCTAGTTTTTCCACTTCACCAAAGAATGCAAACCTAGAGGTTTTGCTTGCTTGTGACAATTCCATGGGCAGTAATTGATATGTGGGAGCATCTACTGCATCTGTACCACCGTTCACCTGAGAAGGATGATCTTCAGGCACCAAAATGCTTTTCCTTTTGGAAGTTGAATTCTACTGATGTCCTAAATTACTCAATGATATCTGTAATTTTCAAGAACATCATGCTAGAAATTGAGTGATTTTTTTTCTTTTTTAATTTAAAATTGTTGCATTTGTAGTTCAGGGATTTTTTTTTTCCTAAAGATTTTTTTTACTTCAGTTTAGAAGTTTAATGTAGCAGTGGATTTTTAATATGGAGTGGCACTGCTTTATGATCTTTGCTTACACTCTGATCTGTCTGAAGTGTATCACTCTGTGATCTTTTCTAGAGATTGATTTTTGAGGTTGGGTGTACCATTACAAGATGTTGGTAGTCAAGGGGAAAAGCCTTAGAATGTCTCAATACATCAGTAATTTGGAACACACAGATGAAAACGAGCAAACCCTAAGGTGCACACAGCAGACAAACAGCTTCCTTATGCTTTGTAGGATGTTGATCAATACCTGCTTTCTCCACAGTAAAGTGAGGAAGAAGTGGCCTAAAGAATACACAACTAAAGAATTTTAACCTCTAACTTTGTACTTTATATAGGTAAATATTTAGGTTACATGAGGACAATTTTTATGTATGTCCCAGCTTAAAACTGTACAATGGACAGAATATCATGAGGACCTGGTGAAAACTTACCTCATTACAGTTTTTCTTCCTTAGCCAAAGAAAACCAAAAATAACACCAGTTCCCCTTTTGGGGAAAAATTATAGATGTGATTTTTTTTTTTGAGCTCATTTTCATTCCAATAATAAGAACCATCTGTCTCACAAAGATTTGTTTGGTTTCAGACATACCGTGTAACAGTGAACATTGTCACAGAAAAACCCGTAAATTATATGCTGCTGTGGGAGCTTTAAAAATGCTGGGCAAAATTCTCTGCTGCTATAAATGGGTGTATTTTCACCTCATTACCCTGGCAGAAAATCTACCCTACTGTGTTTCTGATGTCATCAAATGAAAAGACAAGCCACTTAAAGAAAAAACAGGCTAAATTTTAGCCTCCACCAGTGTCATCTGCAATAAATACTGCACTGTGGGTTTTGTAAGTACCATACTTTTTCTTATTTTATTGTCTGCACAGGGCCACACTATCCAGAGAAGATGGGAACAGGTGTAATTGACTCTTAAAACTAAACTGCAGCAGAAGAAAATTTGATTTTGTACTAGAGTTTTGAAGGGTTTACAAGGTTATAACAGGAAAATCAAGGATAAGTGTCAGAAACTCAGCAGAAGAGGTATTACACGAAATTACACTTAACTTCAAAGCTTATAGAGATACATTAACTTGTTGAAGTCAAGTGATGCTCCATTCAGAAGAGATCTAGTTCTCTTACAGTTTTGCATTCATATTTAGCCATAACTCTGTCCTAAAGCAAGAAATAATGCAAATGCAGACATGGTATGACCAATCATACCATCATTAGAAGAGCAAACATAACACCCATCTTCAAGAAGGAAAAAAAGGATGACCCTGGGAACTACAGACCAGTCAGTCTCACCTCTGTGCCTGGCAAGATCATGGAGCAGATCCTGCTGAAAGTTCTGCTAAGGCAAATGGAAAACTAAGCAAAGGTGATTGGTGGTAACCAACAATGGCTTCACCAAGGGCAGATCTTGCCTGACAAATTTAGTGGCTTTTTATGATGAAGTCACAGCGACAGTGGGCAAGCGAAGGGCAGCTGATGTCATCTACCTGGACCTGAGTAAGGCATTTGACTCTGTCCCACATGACNGGGAGTCAGTGCTGGGACAGTGCTGTTTAGTATCTTTGTCAGTGACATGGACAGAGGAATGGAGTGCACCCTCAGCAAGTTTGCAGATGACACCAAGCTGTGTGGCACAGTCGACTTGCTAGAGGGCAGGGATCCATCCAGAGGGACCTGGAGAGGCTGGAGAGGTGGGTCCAGGCCAACCTGATGAAATTCAACAAGGCCAAGTGTAAGGTCCTGCACCTGGGTAGGCACAATCCCAAGCACAAATCCAGGTTTCGTGGTGAATGGTTGGAGAGCAGCCCTGAGGAAAAAGACCTTGGAGTCTGGGTTGATGAAAAGCTCAACATGAGCCTATTCAAGGTCAGGTTGGACAAGGCCTTGAGTAACATGTACTAGTGGGAGGTGTCCCTGCCTATGGCAGGGGATTGGAACTAGATGATCCTTGAGGTCCCTTCCAATCTTACCATTCTATGTTTCTATGATCAGTCCAAGGAGAGGATATTTCCTACACTGATTATTATTATTCAGAATAGGACCAATGAATATTGTAGTTATTGCATTTTGCTAACACGGACTAAGAATGTAACATATTTCAGCCATTGCAAGATGCATTTCTACTCTCAAAAGTGGGAGTGTGGTACCATTCTTCTGATTTTTTTTTTTTTTTTTTAATTTACCTTCATGGAAATCTAGGTACAGTTGGAAAGATCATATTTACCATACAAAGGAGAGTGCAAGTGTGATCTTAAGTTGGCTAGCTTTTATCAATATCACAGTCTTTGTACATAAGGCTGCCACTGTTGAGCAGTTTACAGCTTCAAAGGTTCTCAGTATGATTTCTGAATGTGTTAACTTCACTGAGAAAACAGTTTATTAAAACCCCATATGAGGTTGTTTCTATCAATTGAAGACAAGGAATTTTCAAGAGATCCTGCAATACAAATAACCTTTGAGTGATGCTGATTCCAGTTTCCCTCTTCAGGTCTGCTCTATAGAATATAGCAAAGGGGATTTTTCCTTTCCGGGCTGTTGGCTGATCTTCAAAGTATAAAGCTCTAAACTAACACTACTTGATTAACAAGGATTCAAAGGACTCTATTAGCTCTTTCTTTCTTCCCACAGACCTCCATAAATACCAGCTAGAGCAGCACACACACATGTTCTTTCCTATGAGATTAACAATCCAAAACCAGCACCTTAACTCCAGGTAGACAGCAAATGGAGAAAGTTTCTGGACACTAACACAAATGTCAGCTAGCAAAAAAATTCAAGTGTCTGCATTTGGAAATACAGGAATATTTGCTGCCTGGCCCCTGAAAAGGGTCGTTTGGCTGTAACAAACCATTGATATTCAGCTCTTTTTAAATGCTGGTTGGCTCTGGATAGAGCTGCCAAGCAGAAGCAGGTTTCCACTCCAACTCAGTCTGCAGTCTGCCACCCACCAGGGAAGGGAATAAAGCATGGGCAAGACTGTGAGCCAGGCCTCGGCTGGGAGGGAAAGCTAGTGACAGTCAGCCTGTCCTGAGGCAGCACTGCGCTCATGAGGGCAGTAAGGTTTCATTTGGTTGATCTGATTAAAACACAACATTGTCCCTCTGCATCAGCTCCTGGTTCACCAATCATCTCAATTCCAATGATACTGTGGCATCATTTGTCAGCCAGGAATATGAAACTGGTTCCCGCTTTCTGAAACAACTGAAGCTCATTGTGAAAACAATTTGAGTTCTATGCAGCATCGCTGTAAATCCAGTACAAACTGAAACTGTACTCAACAAATCATGCTGATCTCTGTATTGAGTATTTTCTTTATAGAAGGAGAATCTGGAGGAATAGAGAGAATAAGAACTGCAAATCAGACTTGGCAGCCTTTTCTCAGCTGCTTCTGCTTCTGTTAACCTGAGTTTGGTTTAAATTGCAATATTGTTCCTTCCTCTCAGGTGAAGAAACGAATCAGACTGAGTTTAATTCCCAACCATTTTTATGTTTTCTAAAAAATCCTTATCCTGGATTACAGCAAAATGCCCTCTGTGGAGACACAAAGAAGCAAGTAATTCTATTTGTTGCACAGCATCAGCATTAGTGAGGTTCTTTGAATCCACCTGCTAGAGAAAATACTTTGATTCACAGTATCAGAATTCATTTTCCTCGATTAGGGTTGGATGTGTTCGTTATTATTTTTATGGCAACACACACTGGTACTATACTCATTCCTGCTCCTGCAAGAGAAGTGTACATATCTTTATGGCTCACAGACATCTGTATCACATGAAAAAACGTCTGTCTTTCTGTCATTTGTCCTCCTTCCACTCTCTTGTTTCCTACATTACTGTGATTATTACTAGTATTATTATTAATTAAGCCTGATTTTGGAGTTCAGGGAGAAAGACAGTGCATGTATGGGAGTCAGCAACTCCACTTTATACCAAGGAGCAAGATGCTGTGCTGTACAGAAATGACTTAGACTAGTGTATGACTTGGGAGGCTGGATTGCTCCAAATACTCATGTACTATAGCTACCATCTGAGACTGAAATAGGTAGTGAGGGAAACGTAGCCCAGGTTGCTCTTCGTAACCAAAGAATTACCATTTCCTTTAATGAAAGAAGTTCTAGGCATGACTAGTTCTAGACTAAATCCAAACCAATTTAGCTGTCTCTACCATGCCAGGTGACTGAAGAAAAGAACACATGAAGGAAATACTGTCATTTTCAAAGCAGCAAGAAAAAACTAACTGACAATGCAATGATGCTTACTTACCTCTGAGAACCAAGGCTCATGAACATTTGCTTTAAGATAGCGAGAAGTTTGAATATGTAGCTGCTTTCTGTACTGCCTTTACGACCATACATTAAATCTAAATCAATTGTTCTATGCATTGAACCAGACCTTGACAAAAAACCAAAATTCCTTGAATTTTCAGTAATCCACTAGTGCAATAAACATATCAGAACAATTGTGTAGCTACAGTGAATTGTTACTTGTAGTTGGAAGGAGTGCGTCAAGAGAATGATTAATTTTGTAAGGTAAATTTTGTAACAGAAAGAAGAGACACAGTGAAGATTCAGTGTCATGGAGGATGGGGAGGTGAACTGAAGCAATGGTGACTTCTGCATCTTTTATGGGTGCTATAGAACCCTAAATCTACAGCAAGTTTCTACACTGCAGACTTTACAACTATATCTAGTTGGACAGGTTTGAACATTTGTTGGGTCGCAGATTTGGACTGCATGTGTTTGGGTCGGGGAAAGCTCCACACTAAATTGTGCCTCCCAATCCTGTATTTTAAGGATGGATATGATTCATGTCTATGCAGAGAGGTCATGGAAAATAACCTTTTTCTTGTTTTGATTTTGCTTTTTTAGCATTCTGTGCACCTACATATGCACAAACATTGGAATCAGCAGTAGCTGTTTGAAGTGAACTGCTAACTTCACTCCACTTACTGTGCTCTGGCTTTCAGAGTTTGCAAAGTGCTGTTCCCAATCAGAAGATGTGCTCCAGATGCTTGTGTGGTGCATCTCATTCACTAGCAAAAGTTTGGATGTTTGGAATGGAATAGGATTAACTTGAAGTAAGCCCTGGAATGTGTGGATGAGATGTGGCAATCTAGTCCTCTGACAGCAGCTGTTTCTAAAGATCTACTTTATCACTTGTGAGTGTACACAGAATCTCATAGAGCTTTTTCTGGGGTAAGTTTCAACTTTTAACCACCATTCCCTTTCTTCCATATATCCTGGTCTTTGCAACTCTGATACTCCACTAACTCTATAGAAGGTGATAGCAAAAGGGAAGAGGAAATGGGGAGTAATTGGGATACCTAAAGTTCTTTAGCCTCTCCTTGAGAAAGTGTGCCTTTGTGAGCAAGGATCCAGTTATATGACATTAAGTTACATCACACTGGCTGAATTTTATTGTCAAAAAAATTACCAGTCTGTAAATGAAAGAGACTCTAAAACAAGACCATGTAAGACCAAAAAAAAAAAAAAAAAAAAAAAAAAAAGGTAGACGCAGAAGGTTGATTTGGGAACAGACAGTAAATTCAAACTCTTGAGCGAGGAATGCTGATGTGAAAATGTATAAGAACCTGAGGAGAGAAGAAAAGAAAGCAAAAGATGCTGAGTCTGAAAATAGCAGCTTAGCAAAAATAAGGATCAGCCTGTTCCAAATAACAAAGCTGACCCCCCAATGTCTCCTCAAAGTTTACATGTCCTTTGAAAATTTTTCTGTAGTGCCTACAGTGACATGGGGGAGTGGGGGAAGCCTGAGAAAGTTAAACCTAGCAGCCTGTCAGTCCCAGTAATTTACTCTGTCTGTTAAAACCAAATATTTGTCATGCCCTCAAAAATTCTGTAAAATTCTGATTTCAAGATGAACAAATAAAGTAACTCAGAGAGATGAGGGTTAGAGTTCCTGTGATCTGAATAAGCTTTTAGGCCACCTCAAATGCAGAATCATATCTGTTTCCTTTCTTGACAGTTTGCCCCAGGGAACCAATTAAACTGTTGAGAACAAGAGATAGGTTAAAATTCTATCTTATATATCATTTACAGTCTTGTTAGCCAAGGTCTAGCTGCTCTATGTTTTTAAGTTTTTCTCCATGATGATGCATAAACTGGAAAAAAAAGTCTATCTGGGTCTCTAATCCCAGATTGAGTTTGCAAAATGAAAATAAATGTGCTTTTCCCTGTGAACAGTACAAATCAGGTTTGCAGTTGTCACATAACTACGAGACAGAGTTAGAGTTGTTCAGCCTGGAGAAGAGAAGTCTCTGGGGAGACCTTATAACTACATTTCAGTATGTGAAGGGGACATACAAGAAGGATGGAGGTGAACTATTTAGAAGGGATTGTAGTGACAGGACAAAGGGCAATGGTTTTAAACTGCGGCACAGTGGATTTTGGTTAAACATAAGGAGGAAGTTCTTCACAACGAAGGTAGTGAAATACTGGAACAGGTTGCCCAGAGATGTGGTGGAGGTTCCATCCTTGGAGGCATTCAAGGTCAAACTTGATGGAGTCCTGATCAACCTAGCTAAAGATATCCAGGTTCACTGCAGGGAGGCTGAACAAGATGACCTTTGAGGGTCTATTCCAACCCAATGCATTCTATGAGAGTACGATTCTATGACAGTGCAAATTTTAAAGATAGAATTTTCATTTTTCATTATTTAGTTGTAAGAATTGGTTCTCTTTCCCTAGATTTCTTCCAGGAACTGAGCTGGGTTTGTAGAGCCCACAGCATTCTTTCCACCAGTGTCAAAAGCTGCTGGAGTGTGTCCAAAACCAAAGAACTGATACTTGTACTCAATCTGATGTAGTGTGAGACTTGAGTAATTTATACCTTAACTAATTTTCTCCAATGCTTCAGCTATCTCAACTTGATGCAAACTGTACATGCAGGGAAGCCAGTGTAGATTATATTAGAATAAATCAGATCTGGTAGAGTGCTTGTTGGTTTCATGTGGGAACTTAAAGGTTTTCCTTTAATTGCCGTGGTAATTTGCCAAAGAAGTTGTTTACTACAAAGTGGCCATTTGACAGAGTAAGCTTAACAATGCCAAAAAAAACCTCCAAGAACAAAACCTACAGAAGGTTGACAGCTTTAAGCTCCCTCTTCATTTCCAGCAGTTTAATTTCTACCTTCTGTCTTCTTCTGACATTTTTATAGAAAATCTCATAAAGTGCCAGTTCCTTAGGAGACACAAATGCAAATTCAGGGTGGGTAGAATTCCTCTCTGAAGCTTTTAGAGTGAGAGAGAGCCCTAAGGCTACTCCATCACTCAACATGAGGTTCATGGAGAAGTCCCTCCTCATAAAAATCTACTATCCCATGGAAGTAAGTCAGTTGTCTCCATGGGACGGTAATGTCTGGCTCTGGCACTACTCAGACTCGAGGTCCACAGTCCAAGGGAAGATGTTTCCACACTGTTTTGGGAGGGCAAGAGCAGGCAAAGATCCATAATATTCACTCTACTGGTCTGAAATATATGCGAAATCTGTCAGGAAGTTAATGCAGCATAAATATCATATGGTCAGGGCTCATCTATTGTCATCTTTTAATGGCAGACAGCAAAGCAAACAGCACAGATGGCTGCATTTATGGCCACATTCAGTTCAAATACAAACCCCACTTTCTGATGCTTTCAGAGTGTCTCAGATAAAAGAAGTGATTTACATTTCCTACTGTCACATATAGGTCTGCCTTACGACAGTGTGGTCATTTTGCGTATTGTTCAAGAAGACTTAAGCAGCACAGTCTTCATCACCAGTACCAAAATGAGTCTCATGTTTGACTTCTGTCTGCAGCAGAGTGTTTGAATTTCAATACAACCTGCAACAGGACTCAGTCCACCTCCTTTTTTGATAGCGAGCAAGTTTGCTCCTCAAAAACTAGAAACTATTTCAAAGTTTAAAACCAACTTTCATTACGAAGTTCATTAATACACTCCAGTGTTGATGTGTTGAAAACTGATTTTGGCTGTTTGGTATATTTACTGTGAGAGATTGGAACAAAGGAGGAAGCCCTGGCTAGTTGACAACATTACTTCTTTATCTCCAGGAATTGGGTATTTCTGCTTATTGACTAGGTTGGAACTTCACCATCCCACATTGCTTTATTCTTCATGTTTTCCCCCCCCCCATTAGATCTGAAGTCCTACACAACCCCATAGAAGGAAAAAACTGAAAAAAGAAGCTTATGTGATTAATAAGTAACTGAAGGCACAAAATATAATTAATGTCAATCAGCATGAATTCATAGCATCCAGAACCTGTCAAATCTGATTTTTTTTTTCTGAGAGTGCAAATATAGTTGGTGAATGCAATAGCATCAATATAACTTAGACTTCAATACAGTGTAGAGGCAAGACAGTATACAGTGCTCTGAATAAGAAAAGGAAAGACCAGAAACTGGATTGACCATGAAATGGATTTAGAAGGGGCAAGATGGTAGGCATGGAAAATTAATTCTGAAAGGGAAGTCATCATCAAATGTCTTCCCCAAGTGGTCTCCTATCCTTTCTTTAATTAAATCATGGATACTAAAGACACTGCATCAAATTTATTTGAAGCTGCTGTCTCTCTTCCTCAATGTAGTAGCATGGGTTAGACAGTCTGCCATAGATATTTTACTCCTTACAAAATGTTAGGCAAAGTAGCAGTTTAGCAAATCTCTGATGGTGTAGTGATCATAGAATCATAGAATCATAGAATCATAGAATGGTAAGGTTGGAAGGGACCTCAAGGATCATCTAGTTCCAACCCCCTGCCATAGGCAGCAACACCTCCCACTAGTACAGGTTACTCAAGGCCTCATCCAATCTGGCCTTGAACACATCCAGGGAGGGAGCAGCCACAACCTCCCTGGGCAACCTGTTCCATTGCCTCACCAACCTTACTGTAAAGAACTTCCTCCTAACATCCAGTCTAAATCTCCCCTCTGCCAGTTTAAGCCCATTGCCCCTTGTCCTGTCATTGCAGGACCTTGTAAATAATCCTTCCCCAGCCTTCCTGTAGGCCCCCTTCAGATACTGGAAGGCTACTATCAGGTCCCCTCGAAGCCTTCTCTTCTCCAGGCTGAAGAGCCCCAACTCCCTCAGCCTGTCCTCATAGGAGAGCTGCTCCAGCCCTCTGATCATCTTTGTGGCCCTCCTCTGGACCCGCTCCAACACTTCCATGTCCTTCCTGTGCTGAGGGTTCCAGAACTGCACACAGTACTCCAGGTGGGGTCTGACGAGAGCAGAGTAAAGGGGCAGAATCACCTCCCTTGCCCTGCTGGCCACGCTGCTCTTGATGCAGCCTAGGACTCGGTTGGCTGTCTGGGCTGCATGTGCACACTGCAGGCTCATGTTGAGCTTTTCATCAACCCAGACTCCAAGGTCCTTTTCCTCAGGGCTGCTCTCCAGCCATTCACCACCCAGCCTGGATTTGTGCTTGGGATTGTGCCTACCCAGGTGCAGGACCTTACACTTGGCCTTATTGAATTTCATGAGGTTGGCCTGGGCCCAACTCTCCAGCCTGTCCAGGTCCCTCTGGATGGCATCCCTGCCCTCTAGCAAGTCGACTGTGCCACACAGCTTGGTGTCATCTGCAAACTTGCTGAGGGTGCACTCCATATGCAAAATGAGACTCCTTGTAACTCACCAGGATATTCTGTGAGACCACACAACAAATTCCCTGGTTGGCATTTTTCAGTTGTGGACACAATTTGCAGTACTGGTATGTACCATTAGGGCATCTTGCTTCAGACCTTGCTGCTCAAAATTCACCATAATTTCTGGCTATTATTGCTTCATCTGTGTCAGTGTCAGTGTTCAGAACCTGAACATAGAAAATTTTTAAATGTTTGTTTGTTTTTCTTCTTTTTTTTTTTTAGAAGAAATATCAATTATAATTTTCCTAGTCAGTTGATATGATGACTGTGAACTGCAAGCTCCTTTATCATTGTTAAAGTGTTTCACAGTACTCTCAACTTTCTTGTCCTGGTTTCTGATTTTTAACACCCACTTCTGGTGAATACATTTTTGGGAGTTCCTAAAGGAGTTTATTCTTATTTTATTATTTCAGAGGAGCAGGATTCATTAACCTTTATTTTGAAAATCTGCATTAATTGATATTTATTTATTTATTTAAGTAACAGAAATATTGATTAATGGTAGGCAGATTTAGGGAACAAAACTGCTCAGTTGCATAGACAATATCTGTGCTACAAAATTTTCCAATTACTTGGAAATTGTGGTGAAAGGAATTTTTACCAGAACGAAGTGATGCATTTTCCTTGGGAAACTGCATTTTAAAGATGCAAAATTGAAATATTCCTCCAGATCTTAAGAAGAATCCTTAAGAAATGTATAATCTACCAAAAGGGTTTGGAGACGCTGAAATCCATCACACACATTTGGGTCACTTATGCACAGCAATTAGTGAGTTGGAGGTGAGGTAAAATGATAGAACTTTATATCTGAAAAGTCACAAAGCAATCGTTCTAACTCCACTAAATACAAATAATATTACTGGTTTCTAATCCACACAGAGATGCACAGTGCCAGATCATTATCATTTCATTTAGTGTAAGTACTGTCTAAATCTGCAGACCCTCTGGAGAAATCCATCTGTCCTCATTAATCAGGGCATCTGTTTTGGCAGCTAGCTATTAACAAGAATCCTGTTACAAAATACAAAAAGAAAAAAATCCCAAAGCTATTTCTTTATGAATGTGATACAAGGTACCTTCTCTCACCTTTCCCAGATTTTTAGAAAAATTCTTTCTTTTCTTTCTTGCCCCCCTTCCCTGCCAAATCTACACCTGAATCAGTGCCTAATGGATCTCAGTGAAAGCATACAGATTCCATCTGGGTGATGAGAAGATGGATATTTAAGCATCCCTCATCAGATGCATCAGCCTTGAATAATTGATCTCTGCCTTCATCATCCACAGACGCACTCACAGGTTTGCTGTCATGTGGCTGAAATGTAGTCTCTGAAGCTATGCTTCAGAGAAAGAATTTGTAAGATTCTTAAAGCATTCCTTAAAGTCCAATGCCTGCAGTGTTGCAGAATGTTATTTTCTTCTGCATTTTATTGAGATTGGCTGAGTCTGATATACTAAGAGAAATGAACATAAGACAGCAACAGCTATCTTGAGGTTAACTGGGTATAACTTTAAAGAAACAAGTAATTCATTGTGTGATCTGTACATCCTGATATACATGAACAAGTTTTCACCCCCTTGTTTCACATTCTCTGAGGACAAACAGTATTTTTGTTGCCAAACCCTCTAATGGTATTAAATTAAAAATGATCACTATCACATATAAGTGGAAATAAAAGCAGCCACAGCCTCTTTCCATCCTCCCAGCAACAAAACCAAGTGAAAAGAAAAAAAAAAAAATATCTGTGAAGCATAATCCATCTTTGTTCTCATAAGAAATGTAAATCACTCATGGAGTAAAAAGAGCCGAAGCATTAAATTGAATTATGAGACCGTTTCCTCCATATCCAATTATTATTTTCAGATTTGCTACCCCAGTGAAAAGAGAGTTCTTGTATACTTCACTATGAAGTAAAGCACAGTTTAGCGACCTGTGTATGTGCTTTGGGAATGAGGAACGGGATTTCTAATTCTGGTGCTAAAACTGTTAACTATCGTGGCCCCAAGCAATGTGTTCTGGTTTCAGATCAACTCTCTGTCTCTATTCAGAAAATCATTTAAGTACATTCAGTACATAAGAGTCTCTGGGATTTAAACAACCGGTTAACAACTTTGCTGCATGGCAAGGTATTTGGTGTTTATTGTAGAACATTTGAGTAATAAAGGAAACAAGGAAGCAATTATATCTTTGAGGCACCAGCTGAGGACTGTGTGGGGTTTGGTATCTGACATCACAGCAAAAATAAGTATAGAACTTTGGACACAGAAATGCAGTCATTCAAGAAAAAAGAAAAAGAAATTAAAAAGAAAAAGATGATCCCAGATGATTTGTGTTCTAAAATTTCTTATTTATCTTGTCCTTGCTGAGCCAGAGTATGCTGGTTTGCACTATAGGCTGTGAAAGGAAAACATGGTGATGTCTAGTTCACTCATAGGCTTGCTGAGATTGGGAAAAATAACTCAAAACATTAGATAAGTCAGTCTCTGTCTGTCTCTCTCTAGGGGCACAGAATCTCAGGCAGTCTAGCTTCTGGCTCCTCTTTGCTGATTAATCTTCACTAACCACTTTTCTTCTAACCCCCGTGGCTGATCCTCCAAACTCACCTTGCATGTAAGGCAAACCTTGGGGTAAGGTATAGGGGTGGGGAGAAGGTGGAAGGGTGGTTGGGAGCCCCTCCTGGGTCTCTGATTTCTGGGAGGGGAGTTGTGTTTCTGTATTACCTTTCACTTGTATATTTCTGTAACTATTCCAGTATAGAGTGTATATATCTGCTGTACATTGTGCTGGGCTGGAAATAGAGCTTCACTCCTTAACTTCCAGCCAACTGAGTTCTAGTCTGGGTCATTTTACAAAGTGTGTGTGTGTGGGGGGGAACTCCCAAACCATCACACAGAGAGATTGTAAATATGATGACAACTACTGAAAAAATTACTTTATTAATGCTTGCTTATTGGTATTATTGACTGTGTTAAACTTACTAAGTTTCTGATGTAGAGAAAAATAGTATTTCTTAGAATAAATTTAACAGCTTTCATGTGACTAGAAGGACATAACATATTAAAAATCAAGTCTATCTTTGTCTAACAGTCAACACAAGTAGCTTGATCTTTAAAAGTGATGAGGAGTAACAGCTACTGATGTCAGTGGAAGCTGTCATTAGTCTTCGCTGTGCTATCTCAGACCCTCTATTTTAATTCACTTCCCTGTCTATAGAGACAATTGTACCTATTCACCTATTGAACACTGAAGTTCCAAGGTACATTAAAAGCCTGCCAAGTTCAGTATACTAAAAAAGTGTATAAAGTTGTGGGGTTTTGTATGTGGTTTTTTTGCTTGCTTGAGTTTCTTTGGGGTGGGGATGGGGTTGGTTTGGTTGGTTGACTGTGGAGGGGTTTGTTCAACTTTTTTTTTGTAATGAAAAAATATTTTCTTGTGAACCATCGCAGTAGAAACTGAAGTAACTTCTGAATATAGTTGATTTGAGTCCTAGGCTGCATCAAGAGAAGCGTGGCCAGCAGGGCAAGGGAGGTGATTCTGCCCCTTTACTCTGCTCTTGTCAGACCCCACCTGGAGTACTGTGTGCAGTTCTGGAACCCTCAGCACAGGAAGGACAGGGAAGTGTTGGAGCGGGTCCAGAGGAGGGCCACAAAGATGATCAGAGGGCTGGAGCAGCTCTCCTATGAGGACAGGCTGAGAGAGTTGGGGCTCTTCAGCCTGGAGAAGAGAAGGCTTCGAAGGGACCTGATAGTAGCCTTCCAGTATCTGAAGGGGGCCTACAGGAAGGCTGGGGAAGGATTATTTACAAGGTCCTGCAATGACAGGACAAGGGGTAATGGGCTTAAACTGGCAGAGGGGAGATTTAGACTGGATGTTAGGAGGAAGTTCTTTACAGTAAGGGTGGTGAGGCACTGGAACAGGTTGCCCAGGGAGGTTGTGGCTGCTCCCTCCCTGGATGTGTTCAAGGCCAGATTGAATGAGGCCTTGAGTAACCTGTACTAGTGGGAGGTGTTGCTGCCTATGGCAGGGGGTTGGAACTAGATGATCCTTGAGGTCCCTTCCAACCTTACCATTCTATGATTCTAAAAAGAGTAACATCGACATGAAAAATATTTTTGTAAGTCATTACAGAATTCAAGTTGTAAAAATAAAAAAAAGGTTAAAGACTTTATAAAAAGGGGCTTGACATCTGCAGAATGCATACTCAACTTCCAAATTAAATATTATCTAAGGCTCTAATTTTCCATGTGTATTTGATTATGTCCACAAAACCAGTCAGAAAATCAAAGGCTAGCAGAAAGACCTCCTTGAATAAAGAGTGAAAAATTAAGAAGTCCTTTGCCATTTTACTGAGGAGACCGTGGGTGTTTCCTAGGACTGGCTTTACTCCTTCCAAGGGATGGAGAAGTCACAACTTGGCTGTGAAAAAACACCACTTTGGCTTATGTTCTCATTAACAGGGAAAGAAATAGGTAGCAGCATATACTAGTGGTTGTTGCAAGATGTGAAAAATACCTTTTCTGGATGATTCATAGAGACAAATTTGGAGATGATGAGTGATTAGAGAGCGTGGGGGATAATACAAGAGAATTGTATGAATTCTCTTGATGAAGGGTCTGTTTCTGGTCTTTTTCTAGCCCACACATAGGTTATGCTATGTGGATTTCCCTGGATGGAGGTTTTTTCACCAATAGTCCAGGACAAGAATAAGATATCAAGAGGTTTTGCATGCTAATGAACAGAAAGAATGTGAAAGTGCCATTTGATTACTTTGGAAAAGAGAGTTATTTAGATTCCAATGGAAGATAAACATACAATGTGCCACAGGACGTGTGAACTGTGGGCAGGTAGCAAGGAAGCTGCCATTGTCACTCTTCTATCTATATATAGGTCTTACCAACATCCATGATTATAACAGAAAAGCATAATAAATCCCAAAAGTCTATTAATCAGCAGGAAATCTCTTTTCTCAGACTAAAGTAACCATTTCCAGTTTTTATATGAAAGTTTAGGGGAAAGGAATCCAAGAAAATAACTGCAAAACCACACAATATACTCCTTTATGGACCTATTTAATGATGTTGAGAATGTATCCATTTTTTTCTCTATTGATATTCTTTTCCTTTGTAGCAGAGTGGTTGGAAACATCAGAGAAAGTATGTTCAAGAGAATAAAAATTGGTCAATATAAAATGGCCTCTTGTTGTTATGACTCTTAAATATCTGAGATTTCCATTCAATATGCAACTATTAAGAGATATTGAGTCAGCAGACTGATAATTTCAGGTTGGTTTTGGTGATCATACATACATGGTTTTGGAACAGAGATCTTTTCCTGCCAAATGTCTTTGAATGTAACGTTCAGTGATATCTAGTTTGAGCAAATATACTAGAACCGATAATGGAATTTTAAGGGAAAGGACGTGTCATAGTTATACAATGTTCAAGCTGAACAGGCAGTTCTCTGAAGTTAGTGAAGGTGCTGTTGACTTCACTAGACCCAGGCTTAATTCAATGAGGTTTTAGATCAACTTTAAGCCTGTCCTGGGTGCATCTAACCCTTTAACCTGCTGTAGTGTGTAAAATCTTAGCTAAGGAGAGACGAGTGCCTTCATGAAATGAATCCTTGACAAGATCTTTCATAAAGTTTTTCTGAGTCTTCTGGAAATTGGTTTCTAACATAAAATGATCTAAAGTGCATTTAGAGAAAATGTTTTGTCTTGAAAATCCATAAAAGCCACACAGAAAAAATATGAAGTGTTTCCATTTTCAGTACCCTTGATAGTTATGCAAGTTTTTCCTGCAGTATTACAGTCTCCTTAAGAGAGAAGAATTTTTTTGTTGTTGATGGTGGTCTGGTTTTCTTTTCTTCTCCCAAACTTCACTGATCTGTAACATGCATTGGTGACTTTCTGCATTGCTGCCACGTTTGAATAAAACTGGCACATATGTTAATTATACAATTTGTCTGGTGAAATTTCATTTTTGAGAAGAACATGTAACAAAAGCAACAAAAAAAGTATTGTTTTCAGCCATAGCAGCATCAGCAAATCTAAAAACTTTATGTATTCCAGAATTTATATCAGTCCTTGCAGATTGACTACATACTGATATCTGAAATGGGATTAGCCATTTAGAACAAGATAAATCTAACCCAAAGGTTTTCCCTGCATGTATTTCTTGTAAAAGGTACTTCTTTTCATAATATTCTGTAAAATACTAATTCTGTGACTTTCAACCACAGGTTTTTGCAGTCATATGCATTCTTCTATACCTTTATGTTTGTCATGCTTTAACCACCAGTTTCAAGCAAGAAGAAATGTGGTATTGGTGTAGTTGTTGCCCTACAAAAGGTGGCAACTGAAAAGAAAAACCTAAAGAAAGATACAACTGCTTGCTGGGTATGGAGGTATCAATAGAACTAGTTTATCTAAAATTAGAGCCAGATACCTTATTAAGTCCTAGATAACACTGTTTATGCTGTCTTTGTTTAACAAATTTAATCTTCTCATGAATCATAAGAATGCACCTCTGGCTCAGACTAAAGAGTACCCAAAGCTAAGGGACCACAGCCTTGTTTTCTTTCTCAGTATCTCTGTAGTGTGAGAGAGAAGTGCATTTATTTCAATGAGTAAATTTTAAAGTAGCATAGCTCAGAGTGTCCTTTCTTTTTTCCTACCCATCTATCCACCCTGTTTACTCACCATTCTTAAGGAGAATCAGACATCTCAAGTTTTAAAGCTCAAAAAAATCCACCACAATCTCGTGACATCTGTTGTATTCCATAACTGGAAGTGGTTTATGAGCTCTCCAATATTGCATATGAAGTGATAACAACAATCTTGCTTCCTTCTCTTTGTGTGGAAGCCAACATTTGACGCATGTAGCTGGAAGGTAGATCTGTACTGCTTAAACAAAAATTATCTTGGTTAGGAATGTTTTGACTCAGATTCCCTGCCCTACCCCTCATTCCCACATTGGCTAATATTATTGTTTCTAAACTGAAACTCTTAATGAGAAACTGTTTGTTTCAGTGAAACTTTCATGAGGAAACTCAAACAGATCCTGAAGACCACACAGACCTAATATTCCCTTCTCAGAAAAGCCAGCTGCCACTGGATTGTATCTCAGAGTAGATTGCAATGACTGATTTGATTTCTAAATTTTTTTTCAGTGTTTCTTACTCAGATTCAATTCTTTGCTCCACATGAGGCAAAGGAAATATTTAGGCACCTTCAATAGACTGGAAGATGATGGGAGCTCTCCTCTATTTCAGAAGGCAAAGAAAACCATAACATTACAAATATCTCTTTCTATATTTGATCCTGAAAAATAAAAAGGAATTGGACAGGAATCTGAAGATGGAATTGGAATGAAAGAGAACAGGAAATAGCAGAGTTCCCAGTTCTGAACTACAAAAAAAGAGAAAATTCACATGATAAGGGCAATGAGATCCCAAAGTAGGCTTTGAGAGACTGTGGGGACTGTTGGTTGGGTCCTTTTGGAAACAAACAAACAAACAAACAAACAAAACCAACAAACTAAAGAAAAAAAAATGGAAATAGGAAGAATTGGTAATTGCTAATAATTTTAGAAAAGGTATCAATAGGATGAAATTAAATAAAAAGATAGTAAAGAAAACCTTGCCCTTGTTATAATTAATATAAATATAACTGCAATACATAACTGCAAAATATAATCTTGGGGAATTAGTATAGGAGGAAAGACTTCTGGTGGGTGAGTTATATTAGATGACAAACTGAACACTATTTAATACTGGACCACTTGACTTGCCTCCTACTGCAAATGCCATTCAAACATATCAACAGGACAGTTTTGGATAAGATATAAATTGTCTGTGGGCAGCTGCTGTTGAGAAGCACTCACCTAGGAGTCTGAATCACACACTACGATTTGCCAGAAGAGATGACAAACTGGAGAGAATCCAGCAGAGAGAAAAAAAATAGGGTTGAGGATTTCATAAGCCCTGGACACTGAGGAATGGATAAGAAGTGTTAGAAGGCAGTTACACAGATTTAGGTATTTATTAATTTTTTTCAAGCAGATTATGTATGATGAAAAATTTAGGTAGTGTTAAGGGCTCTCAGAGCTGCAATGTTTCTAGAGGTTTGTTGAACAGATTAGAGAAAAGTCTGCTAAGAATGCCTTAAATATATTTTATGCCACCAGAAAGCTGAGAGCAGAGGGAACAACAACTGGAACTCCCCTCTAGCCTCGCTTATCCACATGTCTGTGCTGTCGTGCTTCTCTGGTTTGCCAGCTAAGGTGGCAGCACTTTTACAGAAAGCAGAAATGTTATCATATAAGGAGTTAAGAAACCAAACTGAAGAAGAGGAAGGAAAAGCATCAAAGTCATCCTTCACAGTTATGTTCATCACTTTTTAAAACATGGGTATGGTGCTATTTTTAACAAAGTTCCTGGAAACACAACATACTAAATATTCATTATCCACAATAAGAGCTACAAGATGGTGAGCAATATTCAAATCTTTCTTTTCTTTCACAAAATGGGTGAAACTTAGAGCTGTATTTTAAGTAACTGGATTTGATTTTGCAGTATTCTGCAATTAGAAGTATCCAGAAAACTTCCAGCAAAGTGTAACTCTCTCTCTCTTTCAAAAAAAAAAAAAAAAAAAAAAAAGAAAAAGAAAAATTATCAACAATTCAAAGTACATTTTCATTCAAGAGGTATCAAAGTTTCTTTCAGGAGGCAGGTGAGCCCAAAATGGAGGGCAATCAGGCACTGAAATTGCCAGTGAAATTAACTTAATTTCCCTCATGCTGCTGAAAAATTTGCTACCACCTTTGAGAGAAATTTAAAATTTCCATGAGAAGACAAGTCACTGGAAACTTTGAAGTTTTCCATTAATTTGTTTGTTTACATATAGTACTTGAACAATAGACACTGCAGAGCAGGGACACAAGGGAAATAATGAATTAGTTGTTTCAGGGACCAGCACTAATACTATATAAAGTATGAAGAAATGGTCTTCCTGGAGGGGCACGGAGTGGTGGGGGTGGAAATATGTGAACATTCATTTACATAATATTGTACATTCACAAGGACCAAGCTGAGGCCATCTAGCACTTAGGAAGTGAAGCTTCCCAAAAGCTCTACTTGATAGTCTTTTAAAGTAGGTTTTCTGCATGTACAACTGATTGGAGCTCACAGCAGCCCATCTCATGACTCAGTGTGGCAAATATCCAGATGAAGATCACGGTTTCACTGACAGCCTCATTCTTCTCAGCCCTATTTCAGAGCTCACAGTTACCTGAAATAGACTCCTTTGCATTAAAAATAATTTGCAATGTAGCACTGTGTAGCTTTGGAAACCAGAATCATTTGAAGACTCATAAGTAAAAGGACTGTCAAAGGACCTAGTTAATCTTTCTCTGTAGTCAGTGGATGATGTTGTTACTTCAGATTAGTGATGCGTGAGCAATATTGGATGTCCAATGTGGATATTTTATCCTTAAGGCCTAAAAGGTCTTACTGACAATAAGATTTCTATCATACATGAAATCACACTAGTGAATAGTACAAGTTTCTTGGTCCTTCAATAGCACCATAAGTATAATTTTATTTTTAGGTATACTCAGTTTGGGAAGAGCTATATACTGTGAAGCTTCTATAGCTTGATCAAAGTTGCATATGTCCCTGTCTATGGCAGGGGGTTGGAACTAGATGATCCTTGAGGTCACTTCCAACCTTACCATTCTATGTTTCTATGATATACATTTCAAGTACTTCATGCACGGTTTTCCCTGAGATCTGCCAAAGGTGCTTTGAGTGCTTCTTGCTGATGTATTAAAAAAATAAGCAACGGGTTACATTTTGAGGAAAACTGAACAGTTTTTCAGATTGTCTGCTTTGCATTTCACCTTGACCTCTATGGATTATATCTATACCAAGAAATGCAAGTCTTCCCAGGAAATATCTACTGCTAAATTGCTAAAACGGCTCCAGATATCTTTTGGTATTTTCTATTTAACACTCTCTAAAACAGTTTCTGAGAATGACTGAGGAGTTAGCATAGACCACAGATGTTTCCAGTAGGCAGTTGGCAAGCAGCTGCTCCTTTTCAGAGTGGTGAGTTAATTTACTAGCCCAGATGTAAGCCATTCTGTGGCAGTTGGTTTAAATAGCTAGGAATGCTCGTGGCATACCTAATTTACTGCTATACATAAATCCATAGGGAACAAAACAAAACAACAATCAAAGGCTCAAAATGTCCACCTGGTACAAAGAGAGTGGAATGACCAGAACTAGATCAGAGGATGAGGGAACTTACTCTTCAGTTATGGTCTGTCACACATACATACACACACAACTATATCAGGTGAAGACTTAACTACTTAACAAGGCTATTTGCATACTTCTGATACAGTAGTCTTAAGTTTGTTTTGCTATTATTAACTAAAAGTAATGTAACCTTTTCCTCTTATGGAACTTATTTATGCCTCGCTTTTGAAAAGGTTTGGGTTTTGGTTTTTTTTTTTAACCATTCGTTTAGGTGTTGTTTTCACCTCAGATACAGAAGAGTCTCCCAGATCTACACAGCTGGAAGAAATCAAATTATGCACAATAAAAGAGTCAGAAAGCGCAAACAAGTTCTGTGCTACAAATGCTTCTTATGTGGCAACTGAAAAAAACCCACAAACCAATGGGAAAAAAAAGAAAGGTAGATTGTAGACACCCCACAAATTACAAGAATTATCACCTATATTTCTTCCTAGCTGTGTTACAGATTTACGTGTACCCCAGGAAAGTTATTCAACATTCTTGGATTTGTATTTTCCACATTGATTCAGATGTTACTTAAAAGAAGCTTCGGAGCTTGAAACAACTCACATTTTTAAATTACTTTGTCTTCAGATGGAAACAGCTGTAAGAAAGTAAAATAGTATTTCAATGTCTGAAGTGGCTTTTGAGTTCCCATCAACCGTATCTTGATATGAAGAAAAGATGATAAATTAATGACAGACAAATACACTTGGCACTTCATATGGCAAAACAGTGATGACTATGTTATTAAAAAGAGGAGTGAGTCAAAAGGTAAAAGAAAAATTTATCACATCCATTTGAACGTCTGTATTTATATTGCTGGCAAGATTTCCGATGAGAATAGCACCCTAAGTAAATGTGAGTAGGAAGGTATTTAACTTAGCAGGGAAGCTATGTAGTTTGAAAACATCTTTTTTTATTTATTAACACGTGTAACCCAAGAGAAAGGCAGTGGCAAAGACACACTTCCTTATGTCTTCCAAAAAAGCTGCTTGTTTTGAGCCGTTTTTCATCTCTGTCCCTCAGAGCTAGACAAACTGTATTTTAAATTAATTCTCCTTAAACATTTCATTCAGTAAGAAAAGTTTTCTGTCGAAAGTTCAGATGAATATACTGTGAGGTGTAAAGCAGAAATGGGTCCTTATTCTTTGGTGCCTAAAACCCCATAGATGTCGCTAATGGTCGTCTAAGCATTCAATTGTTTTGAATAGATTTGGGTTATTTTGTGGACTGGCTTGTAGTCAAAAGACACATGTAGTTACAAACTATTAAATTCATTGAATGAGTCATCACAAGCAAGGAAGTAGCTGAGAGTTACAAGACAATTTGGCACAGAAGTCCCATTTGTAGTAAACCTACAGAACCAGGTAACACTGAACTCTACTTGCATAGACAGGAACTGGAATATTAGAAAAAACAGAATTTGCTTACTTGGCTGTCCAAGCAATCTGAGATAAGCTGGTATAGCAACTCTAGGAAATAGTTTGGTGTCGCTATAACTCACCTGCATCCTCGGTTCCACCCCAGATGATACCATTTGTAATGGAGGGGTAATTAATTAATGTGAGAGGATTTCAAGATTAGTATTGTTTAATAATGTTCAATATTCAGAACTCTCGCCACCCCGATCACTATTTTTAATAATAATTGGTTCCTCGCGTCAGTCATGGAAACTTTATACAGATAATAACATAGGATCTAGAGATAATGATCAATGATATATAACATTAATTGAACTCGATGGAACTGGAAGAGAAGGTTGCTGTGGTTAGTGTACTGCTTGTGGTCAATACACCGCTTGTCCACTAGATGGACTCAAGGAGTTCCTTTCTGTTTTCAGTATCACAGTATCAGCAAGGTTGGAAGAGACCTC
>VWZE01025216.1:0-18264 GCA_013396675.1 Eubucco bourcierii | reverse complement strand
GTGAATGTGAAGCTTCTCCTATTTGTTTGTAGAGGGGAGAGTGAATCTTCTCCTTGGTAGTAGATTTAATCCACCAATTGCCCAGCTCCTAGACCTCACCCAAATACTTACCCAAGCAAAGATGCATGTTGTCTTTGAACCATCCAGTCCCAAAAATATTTGGAATCAAAATAGTTTCCCCTTGGGAGTGCTGGAAAGGTCACTCCCTTTACCTTAATGCTTTGAGAGGTCTTTGTACACACAGGATTCCTGTTATGGCTCTGAATGCACTACAGGTCTCACCACCAACCTGTAGGCATGGACCCACTCACTCTTACCTTATCTGAGAGACAACAAGAGAAAAAGAATTCCAACCTGTTTCAGGACATTCACAGAGCTTTCCCAGAAACAACATCTCTATAAAGACCACTGTCTCCACACAAGGCTTTCAGGTGTTCTCTTTATTTCACTTTCACACACAAGGGGATCCCAGTTCAAGGGACAAAAGGAGAAAAATCTCCCACTCCTTTGAGAACATTCACAGAGCTTTCCCAGAAACAACACCTCTACAGAGACCACTGCCTCTACACAAGGCCTTCAGGTGCTCTCTTTATTTCATTTTCACACAAAAAGGGATCCTGGTTTCCAATGTTACACTTCAGATCTGCAGCACAACACAGCGTGAGGGTTTCCAAATATTCCATGCCACACACCTGCATTCAAACACTCTGTTATGACACCTGGGGTGACAGTCCTTCTGAAGAGGAAGGAGTAAGACAAGGCTTAGAAACAGTTCAGAGCAGGAAAAGAAAGGGCAAAAAGGAAAATGCAAATACTCTAGGACAGACCCAGAAGATCATATTGAGACAACTTTCCAGTCCCAGCAAGAAGCCTTTGAATTCAGGATCAAGAGAGACCAAACTTAATGACCATTTCCCCAGGTTTGTTTCAATTCTACCTTTAGTAAATGCTTTTTGAAGGTACTTTTGGAGTTTCTTTACAATGGAACTAAAGACAAGGAACATATTTTCTCAACTCTGTGCAGTTACAACTCATCCCAATATCATTAATGCTGCTATATTTCAAGGTAATGGTTAGAAATTAGCCTGAAAAACAAAACAAAACAAAACAAAACAAAACAAAACAAAAAAACCCCCACCCAACAACCCCCCCAAAAAATAAAAAAACAAACCCAAAACCCAAAAACCCCCAAACCCCCAAACTTGCTTATGGGCTGGATTAGGATCTTGTGCATTTTGCTACTCTTCCCTAAATAAAATGAGAGTCAGAGAGCTTCCCTGCTGAGCTGGGTTTGGAGGCATTGCAATGGCTTGATATGAGCAACTGCTTGCTTAATGAAGAAACCTTTGTGCATCATGTGCAGACACACAATGAGTGTGTGGACAGAGAGAGTGACCAGAAGTCAAAACACACAGAGGTCACACATCTCAGACAGAGACATCCAGAACTCAGAGAATATAGAGTCCCACACTTGCAACTTATTTTAATTCAATGGCCACAACTTTCTTGAACAGCAATGAGGGCTCTGTGCCTTTCAGTGAACAGATGATTTGTCTGTCTGAACTTACCATTGCACCACACAGCACAAGAAGTGAGGTCTAGGGTCTTGTCTGAGGGCAAGTGAAACAAGAAAGTAGGGGGATCACCTGGAATTAAACTTGCTCTTGAGGCACTTCAAAGTTGGGTGTAGGAGACCTTGCACATATTATTGCCTGAATGAGTGAGTTTTAGTTTCATTTGTTTGGTTTTGTTTTGGTGAAGACAACCTTTATTCTGACTTAAAATTTAAGTATGATCAGTGATGCTGTTTCCAAATGCAGGTTTACTCTGGAGGAATCATTGCCACATGTTGTAGTCTGGATCCCTTCCTCTTCCAAGGCACAAAGCCTCTACTTGTGCCGACTCTATGCTAGCAAAATGAAACACTACTGAACTGTTCCAGACAGTACATCCCAATACTGTCTTGTGCCATGTCCTCTGCAGTGACAGGGCCATGAGGGAAACCTTGTTCATCAGTGCCGCTACCCAGGCCACAGCGGTATAGCGGCAGGCTGAGTAAGATGGGCTTCAGGAACTTGGACTACCTGTTCCCAAGGCCATTGTGAGGCTGATTTTGTAGCACTAGACATGGGGCAGGGTCCCTGCCAAGGCTCCAATACCAGGCTGCTTTGCAGGTTGCCAGTAGCATAAAGCATATGTCCACATTTAAGCTTCTTTAGCATACACACCATGAAAGCAACAAAGGCTGCTGTGAATATGAGAAAGAGCAATGAGCTGAAGACTGATTAAATGATTAAATACACTGTCAGGGAGCCTCCTCCTGCTCTTGAGAACTGCCTTCCTCTGCATATTCTGACTATTGCAGCTTTGCTGGGCTAAGTATAGCTTTATATCTTCAATATTGATATTGGTACCAGTTTTGTTGTTTCATTAAATCAGTATTCATTTTAACCTGTGAGTCCCCTTTTACAAATTCTCCTTCTCAGTTGGGAAGGGGTCACTGGGTGATAGAGCAACTGCTACAATTTAATCCCACATATGAGTTAAACACAGAAAGCCTGTTACTAAGGAACAACTTTGAAAACAACACTAGTTCTGTCCAATACTGACCAGACTGCACAAAATCAAAGCATTAACAGAGAGGCATAAGAGAAAAAAACCACAAGAATGTAAGAAAACATTACCTTCAAGATCTGCTTCCTGTTCTCAGTATTTCCCTTAAGATTCAGAAGCAGGAGCAGTCTCAAAAACATGCATCAAGCCTCAGTATAATTAGCAAGCAACACATGTCACAATTACAAAATGCCTACATGAATAAAGTAGTGCCCAAGATGAGAGGGGGTTTTGCTCTCTCAGGGGGGACTTCTACCTCCATGGTACTTTCTTAGCAGCTGTTTGGTCTCCTTGTGCTCTTTTCTGCGAGGACACTAGCCAGTGAGGACAGAGAAGCTTGTCTTTCTCCTCACTTACTGGTGGGTGAGCCGACAGTTCTGATCAGAAGCAACCTTAAGGTCCACCCCTATGTTTGGAGGGCAGGCTGCTTTGGCAGGTCTAGGAGCTGTGTCTTTGGAAACGGGGGTCTGCGAAGAAGGAGGAGGAGAGGTTGTTATTTGGGTGTGGAAGATACACAGGCCTCAGATATGATTAACAGTGAAAATCTAAAGTCAGAAACCACCCTTTACTGTGGACATCATAAAAGGCACTCCTGCAAAGTTTTCTTGAGTCAGAGAGACTAATTTAAGATGGTGAGAGCTCAAAATAAAACCCATTCCTCATTAGCAGTAAGTGCAAAGGGCATGTTGAATACGAGTCACTTCAAGTTCATGACAGCACAGGGAAGAGTTGAGGCTGCTGGGTGAGGATGTTGCTTTTAACCAGGGTTGTTGGATAACCTTGTTTTTCAGGCCAATAATGACTGTTACTTATTACAAGTATTTATTAGAAGAGACTATAATGGTAGAGGATCCCACCGCCGTGGCCTCCAGCAGCTTCTCAGACAGCTTGAGTGCAGATAGCACTGTCACTAACTTGCATAACCTCCTCTGACAGCACTGAGCAGTAGGGCTCTAAAGCAGTGCTTGGGACGGTGTCAGTGAAGTTAACAGCATCGTGCCCGCAGTCGCTGCTGCCTTCGGGAGCATGTTTCACAAGGAGCGTTGCTGTTCATGCACTGCAACCCTATGAGCCCTGCTCTTTGTATGAACATCATACACCGTGTTGGCTCAAAAAAATTACATCTCCATTTATCATCTCTCCGTGTTTCAGTTTACACCCTTTGACTATGGATAATACTCAGGGCATAGGACGGGACGAAGAGGGGTAAAGTTAAAGGGCACTTGGAGAGCAGGTGAGGTGTGCACGACCCTCATGGGTGGCTCCCGCCAGCCGCTCCCTGACCCTCCCCTCCTCTATGCAACGTATCTGCATGGCCGAGAATCCTGCGCTAGTGCGGAAACGCTCCACCCTGCCTCCCCCCATTGGGCATTCCTCACCTTGACTGGCTATGGCTCCTCACCTGTGCAGCGCAGTCTCCTCCTTCACTGACGCTGGCCGACACTTGCGAGCACACCGAGTTCCGCTGCGGGGCTGCGCCGGGGGCCAGTCCTGCCGGTAAGCAGGGCCAGACAGGTCCGAGGAAGCGAAAGTCGCTGCTCAGGGTGCCGGTGGCCAAGCACACGTCGTAAACAAGGCTGCGGGGCAGAGAGCCCGCGTCGCTGTCGGCGACAGCCGTCGGGAAGGTGGGCAAGGGCTCGGCGCGTTTGCGCCGGTCCCGCCGCACCTTCATCAGCAGGGCGGCCAGGCCGGTGGCCAGGAAGAGCGCGGAGACGCAGGCCAGGCAGGCGATGAGGTAGAGCGTGAGCGTCTGGTCGGGCTCGGCGGGCGGCGTCTCGTGGCTCAGGCGGCCCCGGGCGTCGGAGAAGTCGTTGAGCAGGGCGATGGCGAGGGTGGCGCTGGCCGAGCGCGGCGGCTGCCCGCGGTCTCGCACGAGCACCACGAGCCTGTGTCGGGCCGCGTCCCGCTCGGCCACGGCCCGCGCCGTGCGCAGCTCGCCGCTGTGCGGCGCGAGGCGGAAGAGCCCCGGCTCCGTGGCCTTGGCCAGCTCGTACGACAGCCACGCGTTCTGCCCCGCGTCCGCGTCCACCGCCACCACCTTGGCCACCAGGTAGCCCGCCGGCGCCCAGCGCGGCACCAGCTCGCCCGCGCCGCTCTCGCCGCCCGGGTGCAGCACCACCGGCGCGTTGTCGTTCTCGTCGCGCACCGCCACGCGCACCACCGCCTGCGCGCTCAGCGCCGGCGACCCGCCGTCCACGGCGCGCACCCGCACCTCCAAGGCGCGCACACGCTCGTAGTCCAGCGACCGCAACACGTACACCTCGCCGCTCTCCGTGTTCACCGACAGCGCGCCCTGCTCCTCGCCCTCCTCGCGCACCACCGCGTACTGCACGCGCGCGTTGCTGCCCGCGTCCGCGTCCCTGGCCGACACGCTGCCGATGCGCACCATCGGCCTGTTGTTCTCCGCCACCCACACGCTGTACACCTCCTGGCTGAAGGCGGGGGCGTTGTCGTTCACGTCCCGCACCTGCACCCACAGCCTTTCGACAGAGCTCAGGCGCCGCTGGCCCCAGTCCGTCGCTCGGATGCTGATGTTATACTCTGACGTCGTCTCCCTGTCCAGCGCCGCGTTAGTCCTCAGTTCGTAGTAGTTATCGAAAGTGGGTGTGAGAGTGAAGGGCAAATCACCCTCGATGGTGCACTCTGTTCTGCCGTTGTCTCCGGTGTCGCGGTCCCGCACACTGAAAAGAGCCACGACGGTGCGTGGCGGAGCGTCTTCGGGAATGGAGGCAGTGTGTGAGGTCAGCTGTATCTCCGGGGAGTTGTCGTTGACGTCCACGACCTCCACCTGCACTTTACACTGTGTGAACAACCCCCCGCCGTCTGTGGCTTTTACAACCATCTCGTGTTTTTTCGTTTCCTCAAAGTCCATTTTTCCTCTCACCCAAATCTCCCCCGTGTTAGGGTCAAGGTCAAACACATGCTGAGACCCCTCCAATATCCGGCTGAAGCTGTACTGCACTTTTCCGTAGGATCCGTCGTCGGGATCTGTGGCGGCAACTCTGACCGCCAGCTGCCCCGGGAGGCTGTTCTCAGCGAGACGCACTTCGTAAACCTCCCGGCTGAAGACTGGCATGTTGTCATTGGCATCCAGCACTACTATATCTATCAGAGTAGTCCCTGACCTGGGTGGCAGGCCTCCATCGGTGGCTGTGAGGAGCAAATTAATCTTTGGTTTCTCTTCACGGTCCAGATGCTGCTTTAAGACGAGCTCTGGGTATTTTATTCCATCTTTTCCTGTTCCGAGAGCGAGAGAGAAATACGAATTGGACCCGAGGCTGTAGTTCTGCAAACCGTTAGTGCCCACGTCCTTGTCCCAGGCGCTTTCTAGAATGAATCTGAACCCAGGAGGTGTTGTTTCTGGAATCTCTAAAATCATCTTCTTCTCCGGGAACACCGGGGAATTGTCGTTGACATCAAGAACCTCCACCTCCCCTCGGATCAGCTGTAAAGGATTGTCAAAGAATACCTTAAAGAAGAGCGTGCAGGTCTCGCTCTGCGGACAGATCTCCTCTCGGTCCAGAGACTCCTTGGCCGTCAGCACTCCGCTGCTCGGGTTCAGGCCGAAAAGCTGCTGGCTCCCCTCGGACACAACGCGCGCCTTGCGAGCCGCCAGCTGGCTCGGAGCAAGCCCCAGGTCCTGGGCAATATTGCCCACAAAGGAGTCCCTCTCCATCTCCTCCGCCAGAGAATAGCGGAGGCTTTCGGCCCCGCTCTGCCACACGCAAACGCACAGAAGGAAGAAGATCACTTGCCTGGGGCTGCCTGCGCTCCGTCTCCCGTTCCACGCCATTCCTCTCCACAAAAGCCAGACAGGGTCCTCTCGTGTTCCCGGCATTTGCAAGCAGGGTCGCAGGCGGAGCTGTGTTTGTTAGGGATGGAGGCGAAGGGCAGCCCAATTGCATGCCCCTCCAGCTCCCCTCCCGAGCAGCGCCGTGGTCTGTTTTTGTCTGCCGGTGCTGCAGAGCCTGGGCGGGGAGAGGAAGCTGCCGGTCCGTGGTCAACACCGCCACCTAGCGGCGGCAGCGGGAATGATTCCTCTGCTTCTGGCCGGCGCCGCTTCCTTGGACTTTGTCTCTGCGCTCCCTCTGTGACGAAGCGGAGTCAGAAGTCTGCTGTCCGGGGAAAATCCCCAAAGCAAAGTCTTCACCATCACCTAAGCTCTCCACCACACGGGACTGGAAGTGCTGTTTCTTGGATATATCACTGTAGTTCGATTTTGTTCACAAAGTACACCACACGTCTCTCAAAGGAAGCAGACTTTAAATGCTTTCCTTTCCTTAATCGAGGGCCGTGTCTTTCCCTGCCGGCTGTTAACCCTTGCGCCCAGGATTAGTTGTGTTGCTTTTGAGCATTTTCGTCAACTATGTCCGAAGCCGTACAGGAAAAATGGACACCCTGCAGTATGTTTGCATGCCTGGAGGTACACAGACTTTTCTCCTTTGATGTTACCACCTGAACTGAGAAATACTTTGAACGTCCCTGTACTCTAGGTCAAACCTGAACTCCTGTACCTGTGGAAAAATTCACGACCGGTTGCTGTTCGATACCAAAGGGAAGAAAACGGTCAGGGGAGCTCATAAATTGATACAACCCCACCCCCACCCCGTTACATAAGCGCTAACGATCATGATTTAACGCAGACAATACCAAAGAGGGGGGATCTAAGGCTAGTGATGGATGGACCATTAAAACAACCATTCAAATGTAAACTTCAAGTTGTTAAAACGTAATTTTTCTAAAGTATATGGGGAAAACGAGGCTAATATTGGATTATCAGAAAGGCTCTGCTTGGAAAGCACCAAGTGATTAAGTGATGTTTAGCCAGGTTCTAATAATTGAGGAGGATTATGATGAGGTTTATAGAAACAAGATTAAAATCAATCAAGAGTGGATCTAAAAGGGGCAACTGCAGGTGGAAGAGGAGAACGAAGGGTCCTAACCAGAATCCCCTAATGCAAGAGGTTAATTGAGAAACGTTCTTAAGAAGTAGAATCAAAGGAACAACCAAAATAAGTGATCAGAAAGGATCTGATAGGAAAGACCAATCTGATTTGAAGATCATAGAATCATAGAATTAACCAGGTTGGAAGAGACATCCAAGATCATCCATCCAGTCCAACCTATCCCCAAGCCCTATCCAGTCAACTAGACCATGCCACTAAGTGCCTCATCCAGTCTTTTCTTGAACACCTCCAGGGATGGTGACTCCACCACCTCCCAGGGCAGCCCATTCCAAAGGCAAATCACTCTCTCTGTGAAGAACTTCCTCCTAAAGATGTTTGAGGGAGTTTTGGTAATGTGTAGTGTTTATGATTAGATGGTTAAATATAGGATAAAACTTGTTCAGCAGTGAACCTGGAAAATGACAGTGTGGAAACAGAGGTGGAAGGGGAGGGCAAGGGTCCAGCCTGTCAGTGTGAACCAGGATCCACACTGAAACCAGATAAAATACTCCCATGGTCAGACAGTCATCACTGACCCTGGAGATTGACTTACACAGCAACTACACTTGTAAAAGCCATCAGAAAGCTCCAGAAAATGCACACAGAGATGTTGAATAAATCAAAAGAAAGACTTTGGGGGATGAAAAATAGTTTAATTGCCAAATAATAGATTGAATTTTGTGATTGCTTTAAACTAGGTTGAGTTGAATCTTGTTTTCCTTAGCTCAGTGAGATTTACTGTGCTTAGCATGAGAGTTTGGAGAGATGAGGCCTCAGGCTGCAAACTGTAACTAAACTTCACTTGAACCTTTGCTTAGTCTAAATAGGGAAGTACTGAGAGTCTTCCTCAACAGTTCTATAAATGGTACCAAATCCAGGTGCCTTCCAACTAAGATGGGAGGATCATAGAATGGTAAGGTGAGACCTTGATGGTGAGACACTGGAACAGGTTGCCCAGGGAGGTCGTGGATGCTCCTTCCCTGGAGGTGTTCAAGGCCAGGTTGGATGAGGCCTTGAGTAACCTGTACTAGTGGGAGGTGTCCCTGCCTATGGCAGGGGGTTGGAACTAGATGATCCTTGAGGTCCCTTCCAACCTTCCCATTCTATGATTCTATAATTCTAAGGTTGGAAGGGACACCAAAGATCATCTAGTCCAACCCCCTGCCTTAGGCAGGGACATGATGAAACCACATGAGTAGATAAACCCTAAAAGATGCTTCTCCAGTTGTTGTAGAAGAGCTACAAGCTGATTGCACAAGGGGTCTGTGCATGTGGCATGGACAGGCACATGAACTCATCATGTAAAGGCACAGGGAAACAAGTGAGAGTTTTTCTCACAGGAGGGATGGGCTCAGTACAGCATGAAGTAAATGAACTGCATGGAATAATTTAGGATCTGAACTTCTCATTAGGGTCTAACGAAGAATCCAGTCACAACCAGAAGTTTAAAAGCATGGGTGTCCAGTGTGAATCTGTACACTCCCAACAGCTCCCAACAGCTCCAGCTGCTGATGTCAAATGTAAGGATGTTATGGGAGAGTTGCAAATATCACTTTTCCCACCTCACTGCTTTGCAGAGATCTTTTAATACTCAAGACTTGTCTTATGGGGACAAAAATCCCAGTGCTCAGAAGACTCACAGAGGCCTGGCAGCAATTCTCTTTTCCTTGTGATTGTCCTGATCATCTGCTATAAGCCTCATCTCCAACCTGATGGAGTGGAGCTGCTCATCCTTACCACAGCCAAGGGACATCAGCAGAAAAATACTCCCACCCTTCTGAGAACATTCACAGAGCTTTCCCAGGATCAACATTTCTACAAAGACCACTGTCTCCCTGCAAGGCCTTCAGGTGTTGTCTTTATTTCACTTTCACACACAAGGGGATTCCAGTTTCCAATGTTTCCACTTTGGAAATGCCACAGAACACAGCATGAAGGCTTCCCTGCATTCAAACAATCCATTATAGTCCTTCTGAAGGGGAACAGGTGAGACAAGTGTCTCCCCTCTGACACTTCAAACCCATTCCCCTTGTCCTGGCATTCCCAGACCTTGTATATAGTCCCTCCCCAGCCTTCCTGCAGCCCCCTTCAGACCCTGCAAGGCCACTCCAAGCTCTCCTGGAAGCCTTCTCCTCTCCAGGCTGCAGAGCCCCAACTCTCTCAGCCTGTCCTCACAGCAGAGCTGCTGCAGCCCTCTCAGCATCTTGGTGGCCTCCTCTGCACTGGCTCCAACACTTCCATGTCCTTCCTGTGCTGGGGGCTCCAGAACTGCACACAGGACTGCAGGTGGGGTCCGAGGAGAGCAGAGCCAAGGGGCACAATCCCCTCCCTTGCCCTGCTGCCCACACTGCTCTTGCTGCAGCCCAGCACTCAGTTGCTGTCTGGGCTGCACTCACACTGCAGCCTCAGCTTGAGCTTTTTCTCACCCCACACCCCCAGGGCCTGTTCCTCAGGGCTGCTCTCAGCCATTCCCCACCCAGCCTGGAGCTGTGCTTGGCATTGTGCCTGCCCAGGTGCAGGACCTTACACTTGGCCTTGTTGAATGTCCTGAGGTTGGCCTGGGCACAGCTCTGCAGCCTGTGCAGGTCCCTCTGGATGGATCCCTGCCCTCTAGCAAGTGACTGTGCCACACAGCTTGGTGCCAGCTGCACACTTGCTGAGGCTGCACTGATTCCTCTGTCCATCTCTAACAGATTCATACAAATTCATACTGACACAACTTTCCACTTCCATCAAGAAGCTTCTGATTTCAGGAACTACGACTAGACCAAAATTAAATGACCTTTTCCAAATCCATCTTGAATCTATCTTCAAAGTCCTTTGAAGTGACTTGTGGAGATTGTTTACAATTCACCCAAGGACAATGGCCATGTTTTCACAGCTTTGTACAATTCCAGTCTATGATCAGGCAGTTCCACTGTGTCAAACAAATGGGGCAGAAGCTCAGCTTGGCTGAACAGGGAACAACTCATGGAGCTCAAAAGGAAAAGAAATTGTGTAACCTCTGGAAGCAAGGCCAGGCCTTGTGGGAAGGTGGCAGAGCTGGATTTCATGGTCTTTTAAAGATCATATGGAAGAGGAAGTCTATAGAAAGTCTAAAGAAAGAGGAAAGTCTAAAGACTGCTACTCCTTGAGGATGGTCACTAGGAGATAGTCAAGAAATGGAGACATTCAGTCTTTCCCCACTCATTCTTTAAATAATACTGATAGATCTTGGACTCTTTATTGCATTGAGTCAGAGGACTACTCTTCAGTTGTGGAGAGTGAAAATGTACAGGACCAGCTCTATTGTCTGAGTGCCAGCAAGCCCATGGGTCCTGATGGTTTTCATCCTGGTGTACAGAATGTGCCAGCAAATGTTACAGCAGGACCCTCTCCACCATCTCCACCTGGGAAGTGTGGGGAGATCCCTGCTGATTGGAAAACAAGCACATGAGAGAAGACTCTAAGCCTTCTTAGCCTGACCTCACACCCTGAAATCATTAAGACCACTCTGGGAACTACTGAAAGGGAAAGTCTTGTTTAATTAGTTCGATTCCATTGGATGAAAGGAATGTTGTAGATGTTGTTTCCCAGGTTTTCATGAGGCTTTTGATACTGCCCCTCACAGCATCCTTCTGGACATGATGTCCAACAGTGAGATAAGAAGGCTCATGGTTTAATCATTGAAGGACTCTCTGAAGTGGAGGTCTTCAAGGGCTGTAGTAATTAGGGCTATATCTGGTTGGCAACCAGTCACAGGTGGTGTTCCTCAGGGAATTCTTTCTATAATCAGTTCTGTTCCATACATATATCAATAATCTGGATGCAGGACTTTTAATGTACTGTTGTTGGTTTTGCTGATGATACCAAAGTAGGAGGTGCTGTTGATTCTCTTAAAGGAAAAGAGGCTTTGAAAAGGAGTCTTAATAGCTCACAGCACTGAAGAATCCTCAATGACATGAAAAGTAACAAATCCAAATGCTGGATTCTGCACCTGGGATGGCATAACACTGGGCACAAGACTCGATGTGGAGAGGAGGGACTGGGAAGCAGCCCTGCAGAAATCAATCTGGAGCTAATTTTAAGCTGGCCCAAGATTTGTCAGTGATGAGCCCTGGCAGTGATGAGGTCAAATAACATCCTGGTGAGCATCTGACACAACATAACCATCCAGTTAACAATGAAGATTATTTTGCTGTGCTTTGAGTACTCTGTGCAGTCCTGGACACTTCAATTTAAAAACAGTGTGAAGGTAGCTGAATGCTTTCAGAGGAGAGCAACAAATCCAGTGAAAGTTCTGGATGTCCCAGGAGGAGCACCTATAGATTTGAGTTTGTCCAGTTTGAAGAAAAGAAGGCTGAGGGATGATCTCACTGCTCAATAACCTCTTGATCTGTTTATACACATGAAGAAAATACTTTTAGTTTAAGCTGAATGAGCTTTGTACGGTTGCAGGCGTCCAGCATCCAGAGCGAGCTGGTGCATGAATCACAGCAGTGCTTGTCACACCTTGTAGGAATTTTGAGGTAGGTTCATGGAATTGAATGAGATTGTTCCCCAGTTCATGAACTCTCAGTCCTGGAGCTCTCACAGAGAGGCTGAGGGCAGCATCTCTCAGGCTTCAGCTGGTCTCAGAAATGCCTTCTCAACCTCACTCAAGCTTCTGAGAGTCACCTGCTTCCAGTTCACTCTCATTTTTCTTGTAAAAAAAATCTGCACAAATGAATGAAATTGTTCCAAAATCCTGCTTTTATGGTGAGTATTTCCTCAGCAATATCTATGAGGAGTGATCTTCAAGACAGGAGACTCACCCAAGGTAGATGCAAGTACATTTATTGGTTTCAGTCATCAAGTATTTGACTTACAAATGTGTGAGCAACAGCAAAATCACATGACTTATAGCTCATTACTGGGTAATGAAAGGCAAACAGAAAGCTTCTTGATGACTTAGACTCTGTAATGCCTTACATTCCTTGCAAACTTCATAGTCTGTTTTAGTGCAAAACCTCTAACAATGCATTCATGTCTCTAAGGTCTCTAAGGTCCCCATTTTGGGGGACTGATGTAGCTGTAGCATCCCTGTGAAACTGAGAGCCATTGGGTGATGGATGTACAAATCCCACTGCATAATGGAATTCCAGAAATGCAGAGGGCAGAGAATCTCAGAAGTCTTCCCACTAGTCCTTTACTATAGCTTGTAGAATTCCCAGAATTACAGAACTTGAGCCCCATTTACAGGAGAAGTCCTCAAAGCCCTTAACAGACAAAGTAGCTAACAGCAGCAGCAGAAGTCCCGAGCATCATATCTCTAAATCCCCTTCCCCAAGCCTCTCTACTGCTCAGAGCAGCTGTTTATATTCTCTTTCTTATCATTTCCTAACCAATATAAGTGGCTGTTTATATTCTCTTTCTTATCATCCCCTAACCAATATGACTTATCCACATATATAAGCCAAAGCATGTTTCCAATGAAATGTTACAGGACGTAAGAAGTGTTGCTTCTGCAGAATGTTTTCTTTTGGGATGTTCTTTGCAACGAGTAATTGGTCAACTAGAGATTGTTTCTCGATGCCATGCAGTCTGTACATGCAAAGCTCTTATCCTGCAGAGCAGCTACTGCAACAATCTTACACAAAAAAAGACCTTGAAATGTCCATTTCTACCTCACATTATGAAACAAAACCACACATTGCTCAAAGTCCATTCCTGGTCAAAGAAGGCAAATGTGCCAGTGTCAGCTAATTTCATCTTCTGTCTATTATTAAGAAATGACTTTGCAAGCTCTACTGAATTCTGCTGAAGATCTATTTCCCTGTAGAAGATCAAGACATTGTTACAGAGCCCTCTGCTTAAGACAAAATACACAGAAAATGTGATGTATGAAAAAGCTACCTGAAAAATAATGGAAATACAGACTCAATGTAATTAGCATGCAACACAGTCCTCATCCTCCACTCATCTCACAATTACGGAATATCTACATGAATAAAACACTACTTGAGAGGAGAGGGGTTCATGTCTCTCTTAGAGAAGACTTTTACCTCACTGGTGCTTTTTGTTTTTGTGGGTTTTTGGTTTCTTCATTCTCTTTTCTCTGTGTGACATTAGTCTGAGAAGACAATCTTGTCTTTCTTCTCACTTACTGATGGGTGAGCCAAGGGTTTTGGTCAGAACTGACACTTAGCTCTACCCTAGAGTTTGCAGGACAAGCTTCTTCTGCAGGTGTGGGACCTGTGCCTTCAGAAAGCGGAGCTCTGCTCTGCAAAGGAGAGACAGGAGAGTCTATCATTTGGGGTTGTAGATAATCAGGCATCAGAATGAAGCTTAGAGGGCATGTCTGACACTCCTCTGTGTCTACCCATAACCAAAGACTAGGTTAGACTAGGTGCTGGGTCTGTGACCTAAGTTGGGGAAATCTAAAATCACAAACTGTCCTCCACTGTAGACATCCCAAAGGCACTGCTGAAAAACCTTTGAGTCACAGAGGGGAACTTATTTTCACTGTAGCCTCTGAGTGAAACCTGTTTCTGACAGACAGCAAATCCTGCTTCATGATGGATCATGATGAATTGTGGGGTGACCATGAAATACTATTTGTGGGTCTTCATCTGCATATATGTTCATCAGCTGGACCCAGCTGAAGTGCCAAATGGATCCCTGGAAACTACTACAACCAAGAGAAGAGAAGGAACTGATTTAATGACCATTGCCTAATGCCGTTTGTAAAGCCAGGGTATAACAATGCTCTCAGACATGACTCTATGATCTCAGCACTACTGGAAATAGAATTTGTGGTTTGGTGCAGGATCACCTGGCTGTGTCAGGAAAGGAAGGAGATGGTGCCAGTGTCACCAGTAGTGGTTAGACAAGGCAAATATCTAAAGGAATTTAATGGGAGAGAACCTCATCGTTGTGGCCTGCAGCATTTTAGCAGCTTGACTTCAGCACTGCCACCATCCCTGTGAATGAATGGCCCTTGGCAGCACCACACACAGTCTCCTAACAGTAGTGCAAGTACACCCTCAGCGACGTGCACTGCTTTGCACCCCTGTCCAACCTGGTCCTGGTTGACACAGGGTAACAACACTGCTGGAGCTGCTGCCTCTGGGATGACGTCTGTCACAGAGCAGTTTCATCCTTGCTCTGGATTCCTATGAGCTCCATGCAATGCGTGCACAGAGTACACTGAGGTGCCTCACGCATTGATAAACATATTTGTGGTTTTCTCAAGTTTCTGCAACCTCCCTTTGTGGTGACACCAAAGAACTCATCTAAGGTGAAAAGAAAGGACACTGAGCTGGATGCAGAGTGGTGGGGTTAAAATGCACTTGGAGAGCAGCTGAGCTGATTCCCACCCTCCAGGCAGGATCCCTCCAGCCATTCTGAGACCCTTCTCTACCCTGCCCTTCTCCTGTCTCACTGCATCACATACACTAACTCTGCACGGCCGAGAATTCAGGTGGCAGGGGGAAAATTTTATATGTGACATATACCCTCTATAGGCTCCCCCGTCGCCGCAGTCCCCTCCCAGTCTCTCACCTGTGCAGCACAGTCGCCTCCTTGCCTTACGCTGGTCGTCTCTTGCGAGCACATCGAGCTCCGCTGTGGGGCCACGCCAGGGGGCACGTCGGCGGGGAAGCAGGGAAAGAAGGGTCCGAGGAAGCGAAAGTCGCTGCTCAGGGTGCCGGTGGCCAAGCACACGTCGTAAACAAGGCTGCGGGGCAGGGAGCCCGCGTCGCTGTCGGCGACAGCCGTCGGGAAGGTGGGCAAGGGCTCGGCGCGTTTGCGCCGGTCCCGCCGCACCTTCATCAGCAGGGCGGCCAGGCCGGTGGCCAGGAAGAGCGCGGAGACGCAGGCCAGGCAGGCGATGAGGTAGAGCGTGAGCGTCTGGTCGGGCTCGGCGGGCGGCGTCTCGTGGCTCAGGCGGCCCCGGGCGTCGGAGAAGTCGTTGAGCAGGGCGATGGCGAGGGTGGCGCTGGCCGAGCGCGGCGGCTGCCCGCGGTCTCGCACGAGCACCACGAGCCTGTGTCGGGCCGCGTCCCGCTCGGCCACGGCCCGCGCCGTGCGCAGCTCGCCGCTGTGCGGCGCGAGGCGGAAGAGCCCCGGCTCCGTGGCCTTGGCCAGCTCGTACGACAGCCACGCGTTCTGCCCCGCGTCCGCGTCCACCGCCACCACCTTGGCCACCAGGTAGCCCGCCGGCGCCCAGCGCGGCACCAGCTCGCCCGCGCCGCTCTCGCCGCCCGGGTGCAGCACCACCGGCGCGTTGTCGTTCTCGTCGCGCACCGCCACGCGCACCACCGCCTGCGCGCTCAGCGCCGGCGACCCGCCGTCCACGGCGCGCACCCGCACCTCCAAGGCGCGCACACGCTCGTAGTCCAGCGACCGCAACACGTACACCTCGCCGCTCTCCGTGTTCACCGACAGCGCGCCCTGCTCCTCGCCCTCCTCGCGCACCACCGCGTACTGCACGCGCGCGTTGCTGCCCGCGTCCGCGTCCCTGGCCGACACGCTGCCGATGCGCACCATCGGCCTGTTGTTCTCCGCCACCCACACGCTGTACACCTCCTGGCTGAAGGCGGGGGCGTTGTCGTTCACGTCCCGCACCTGCACCCACAGCCTTTCGACAGAGCTCAGGCGCCGCTGGCCCCAGTCCGTCGCTCGGATGCTGATGTTATACTCTGACGTCGTCTCCCTGTCCAGCGCCGCGTTCGTTCTCAGCTCGTAGAAATTCCCGAAAGTAGGGGTGAGAGTGAAGGGCAAATCCCCCTCGATGGTGCACTCTGTTCTGCCGTTGTCACCTGAGTCTCGGTCCCGCACACTGAAGAGTGCCACGACGGTGCGTGGCAGAGCGTCCTCGGGAATGGAGGCAGTGTGTGAGGTCAGAGCTATCTCCGGGGCGTTGTCGTTCACATCCGTGACTTCCAACTGCACTTTGCAGTGCGAGAATAGTTCTCCACCGTCTGTGGCTTTCACCATCATCTCGTGTTTTTTCATTTCCTCAAAGTCCAGTTTTCCTGACACTCGAATCTCCCCAGTGTCAGGGTTTAGATCGAAGAGGTGCTGGGAGCCCTTTGATGCCTCTGTGAATGCATATTGCACTTTTCCGTTGGACCCTTCATCGAGATCTGTGGCTGAGACAGTGACCACTAGCTCTCCCAAGGCGCTATTCTCCGGCAGGCGCACCTCGTAGGCTTCCCTACTAAACGCAGGAATGTTGTCATTGGCATCCAGCACAACGATTCGGACCTGAGCGTTCGCCGACCTCGGTGGAGAGCCCCCGTCAGTGGCTGTCAGGAGTAGATTAATTTCTGGCTGTTCTTCACGGTCCAGCTGGCTCTCTAAGACGAGCTCTGGGTATTTTGCTCCATCTTTCCCTGATTTCACAGCAAGGGAGAAATGCGAATCGAATCCGAGGCTGTAGTTCTGCACACCGTTACTGCCCTCATCCTTATCTTGTGCTCTTTCCAGTGGGAAACGAAACCCAGAAGGTGTCGTTTCAAGAATCTTTAAAATTGTCTTCTTCTTTGGGAACACGGGGGAGTTGTCGTTGATATCAAGAACCTCCACCTCCCCTCGGATCAGCTCCAACGGGTTGTCAAAAAAGAGCGTAAAAAAGAGCGTGCAGGTCTCGCTCTGCGGACAGATCTCCTCTCGGTCCAGAGACTCCTTGGCCGTCAGCACTCCGCTGCTCGGGTTCAGGCCGAAAAGCTGCTGGCTCCCCTCGGACACAACGCGCGCCTTGCGAGCCGCCAGCTGGCTCGGAGCAAGCCCCAGGTCCTGGGCAATATTGCCCACAAAGGAGTCCCTCTCCATCTCCTCCGCCAGAGAATAGCGGAGGCTTTCGGCCCCGCTCTGCCACACGCAAACACACAGAAGGAAGAAGATCACTTGCCTGGGGCTGCCTGCGCTCCGTCTCCCGTTCCACGTCATTCCTCTCCACAAAAGCCAGACAGCGTCCTCCACTCTTTCTGGCATTTGCGAGCAGCGTCCCGGGCACAGCCGTGTTTGTCAGGAAAGGCTTCTGCAACACCCCCTGCACCCCAATTGCGTACTCCCTTGCCGCTCCCGAGCAGCTCCCTGGTCTGCTTTTGTCTGCCGGTGCTGCAGAGCCTGGGCGGGGAGAGGAAGCTGCCGGTCCGTGGTCAACACCGCCACCTAGCGGCAGTAGCGGGAATGGCTCTTCTCTTTCGGGCGGGGGCTGCTGTCTCGGGCTTTGATGCTTCTAGCTGCTCTTTCCGGGCTACAGTAGAGCCAAAAGGTCAACATTTCAAAAGCAAAATCCTCACCATCACCAGAGTTCACCACCACAAGAGAATGATAATGTTGTTTCTAGGATTAAAAGATGCTTAACTTCAATGGTTTTTATGTTCTAAATTGAGAGGAGTTTCCTTCCCTTCTCAGAGGTCAAACCTCAACTGCTTAATGTCTGTAAGGACACACTGCCAACTGCTATTTCATACGGAAGACAGCTAAAGTAGGCCAAATAAAACCTCAGATATTACAAACGGTAATGTGGAGGAGCTAATGTGAGCAGTAGGAAAGAGCACAACTTTATCAACACTAATGGATGAGCCATTAAAGGGACCATTGAAGTGTAAAATCATAGAGATTCAAACTGAAATTTTGTAAAGGACAAGGAGAAATTTTATCTTGGGTAATCAGAAAGGGTCTGATTGGAAAGAGCAAAGTGATTATAGAATCATAGAATGGTAAGGTTGGAAGG